>CM055873.1:9867500-10140000 GCA_029582165.1 Portulaca oleracea
ACTTCTATAACGATAATAATATATATAAATGGTACAAAATCACAATTTTATCTATATTTTTTAAAATTTACAAAAAGACATCTAGAATATGTTTAACGGATGAGGTTTATTCGATTGGATGTAAATTTACAAAAAGACATCTATAATATGTTTAACGGATGGCGTAGCCAACATATTTCCAAGCTTGTTATAATTGTTGATTAATAGTAACTGCTGCCAAAAAATTGAGGTTAAAATGATAATAAATGTTAATTTCATAATGAGCAACACCTCAAGACACATATCATGACTCAATTAATAATAAGGAAAACTACGTAGAAATTATTTTACCCCAAAACTCATGTCATTTTCATAAAAGTAATTACAATGTTTCTTTTTTTATTTTTGAAGAAGTACTTTAATTTCCACTAACATAAAAAAAATATTCTTATTTCATTTCATTAATATCGAGTTTAATCTATGTCAAAGTTGCTCTATCTTTTCATTTAATTTGTATTAACCCACAAAAACAAAAACCTATTAGTCATTCTTATATGTGTGTATAATTGTAACATGGTTTGTTAGACCTCGGTTTTTTATTGTTCTTCTCAGGGAGCGAGGGACCTTGGTCATAGGAACTCGGTCTAAGGTCGGGATGAGATCACTAGGTAAGGAAATCGGTTTGAAGAGGATCACAACGCAACAAATAAATCTAAGGTCGGTCAAGGAAAGGAAATGGGCTTCGGAGGCTTTTCGGGATGCAAACGGGGATGAGGAAATGGGTTTTGCAACAAGAGAATAATAAGGAGGGAGAATCAAGTGGAAATTCCATTAGAAATTACCAAACGATCTTGCTCCTTCGAGGATAGTCCAGATTAACTACCCCTAAGTCCGCCACGGACCCGGAGGGTTAATGAAACGGAGTTCCCTAGTTAACATCCTTCCACTTTCGTGGGTGAGCATTAACTATCCCGACTCCAACCTTCCACACAAGTGTTGGATGTATTCAGGAGCTTTCGGACCCAAATAAATTCCACTTAAGGGAAGGGGAGGAGTGCGAAATTGATTTCCCAACTAATTACTCACTAATGTTGCTAACCCAAACCTAATCACCAATTCACAACCTTAATTACCCCCTAACCCATAGAGTTTCTAGCAACTAATCATGATACTGACTAAGCTAACAACATCCAATCCAAACCAACCCTAAGCAATGTTCCTATCAATAACAAACAAGAACAAGCAAAACAGTAAAAATAACAAGCAAAGCAATTAAGAAGAAGCAAAGTAATTAACAAACCAATTAATAAAGGAGTTAAGGGAAGAGAATACTTATCAAATGCTGGAAATGAACAAAGGAAAGCAATGAAAAGGATGATCCAACACTGTCTCAATTGTTTGAATCCCCAAATCTTCAGATACAACTCAAAATCACCGAAACCTAGATTAATCCAAGCTAATCTCTCACTAATCTCTCTCTAAAACAAGCTGAATGTATAGTCTAAGTATCCTAAAGATAACCTAAGATCGTCCCCCAAGAAAATTGTCAATTAGAGTATTTATACAAGGCAAAACAGTTGCCCAAAACGCAGCGTTCAAGGCTTGAAATGCGCGCTGACAGCAGGAGACCGGACGTGCGGTCCTGGAGACCGCGGGTGCGGTCTTGCGAAATCTGCCCAGACGATTTTGGGCTTCGCAGGACAGCGGGTGTTGTATTTGGAACAGCAGGTGCTGTCCTCTTCTGGAAGAAACCAACTTAGGCGTAGCGGGTGTAACCAGTAGAGGGGCTAGAGCTAAGGAATCGCTAAGTATTCCGAGGCATGGTCGGTTATAGTAGTCATCATCCTCATCATACACAAAAGAATCAACATGCATTTTAGGACTCAAAGATGACGAATGATCTACTTCAACTTTCGGATCACCCATTTGTGAAAGAAAAGTTTCTACCTTAGTTTTAAGCACTTGTTCAATTTCTTGCATGCATTCATTCAATTTCTCATGCATCTTATCTTGTAAACCATCTATTCCAGCACAAATTTTATCTAGTCTAACGTCCACCCAAGATTCAGAAGCATGATATGGAGATTCACAATGCACGCACAAAGGATGAGACTCAACCATAGCATTTTGCGAAAGATCGTAACAATTTTCAACATAACCCCCACCATAAAATTGATCATCAACATACACGGGGTATTCACATGATTGTTCAGGCAAGGTCTCACAAAAATTTTCCATATACTCCCCAACACTAGATTGATCATAAAAATTCCGGGGTGTTCTTGATATGGTATGGCTAAAGTCTCAGAGGGTGGTGCTTAATAAGAAGGTTGGACACTAGGAATATCATTTTTTTGTTCAACCTCATAAGTATCCCTAGACAACCATTCAATAAATTCCCAAGCAACATCTTCACCTAAAATAGAAAACCCATAAAAATTGAAGAGATTACGAGTTTCATAGTTTATACCCTCATACACAATTCCCAACATATCCAATGTATCATAAAAGATACCATACAATTCACATTGAGCACAGTAATCATGTAATCTAACAAATTATTTCCAAAATGCTTCATGCTCAAATTGGGAGAATCGGGGACTAGCCATAACTCTCTTTTTCTTATTTCTTTTTAATTTTTTTCGATATTCATTTTTTTTCACTACATTTTTCTTGAAAGATCCTAGAAAGCTAATAAATATTTAAACACAAACCAATAGCCTAAGCAACCAAATAACGCCATCCCCGGTAACGACGCCATTTTGTGTAACGTGTTTTGTTAGACCTTGGTTTTTTATCGTTCTTCTCAGGGTGCCAGGGGCCTTGGTCATAGGAACTCGGTCTAAGGTCGGGATGAGATCACTAGGTTAGGAAATTAGTTTGAAGAGGGTCACAACGCAACAAATAAATCTAAGGTCGGTCAAGGAAAGGAAATGGACTTCGGAGGCTTTTCGGGATGCAAACGGGGATGAGGAAATGAGTTTTGCAACAAGAGAATAATAAGGAGGGAGAATCAAGTGGCAATTCCGTTAGAAAATACCAACTGAGCTTCCTCTTTCGAGGAAAGTCCGGATTAACTTCCCCAAAGTCCACCACGGACTAGAAGGGTTAATGAAACGGAATTCCCTAGTTAACCTCCTTTCAGTTTCGTGGGTGAGCATTAACTATCCCGACTCCAATGTTCCACTCAAGTGTTGGATGTATTCAGGAGCTTTCGGACCCAAATAGACCCCACTTAAGGGAAGAGGAGGAGTGGGAAATTGATTTCCCAACTAATTACTCACGAATGTTGCTAACCTAAACCTAATCACCCATTCACACCTTTAATTGCCCCCTAAACCATAGGATTTCTAGCCACTAATCATGATACTAACTAAGCTAACAACATCCAAACCAACCCTAAGCATGATTCCTATCAATAACAAACAAGAACAAGCAAAACGTTGAAAATAACAAGCAAAGCAATTAAGAAGAAGCAAAGTAATTAGCAAAGCAATTAATAAAAGAGTTAAGGGAAGAGAATACTTATCAAATGCTGGAAATGAACAAGGGAAAGCAATGGAAAGGATGATCCAACACTATCTCAATTGTTTGAATCCTCAAGTCTTCAAATACAACTCAAAATCACCGAAACCTATATTAAGCCAAGCTAATCTCTCACTAGTCTCTCTCTAAAACAAGCAGAATGTAAATTTTAAGTATCGAAAAGATAAGCTAAGATCGTCCCCAAGAAAATCGTCAATTAGAGTATTTATACAACGCAAACCAGTTGCCCAAAACGCAACGTTCAAGGCCTGAAATGCGCGCTGACAGCAAGAGACCGCGGGTGCGGTTTTGCGAAATCTGCCCTGGTGATTTTGGGCTTCGCAGGACAACGGGTGTTGTCTTTGGGACAACGGGTGCTGTCTTCTTCTGGCAGAAACCACCTTAGGTGTAGCGGGTGTTACTAGTAGGGTAGCGGGCGCTACCCTCCTTCTCCCTTTTGCTTCCCTCTTTTCAAGGCATGTAACGCTCGCTACACAGATCGTAGCGGGTGTCACCTCACTGATTTGCACCAAACTTGGGGAAAGGCTTCCCGGGTCAACTCCGCTTCGACTCTTGGTTCGGCTCAGGAAATCGTTCGGGATTTCCTAAAAACCTCTAAAATAGCCCATTTTGCCTTTTTTTAATGTAAAATGCCCTAAACCTACAAAATAACCAAAAACACCATAAAAGGCACGAAAATAGACCGGAAACGAGTTAAAAGACCAAGATAAAAGGCGTTACTTAGGCCCAAAAATGGGTCTAAACACCCCCTCACACTCAAACTTTTGCTCGTCCCGAGCAAAACAAAACAAAACAAATAAGAAAAAATAAACACCAACTCCTTTTTCATGGGAGGAAACAAGTGCATTTAGTGTATGCACCAAGCCCTTTAAACCCCCAGGCATCCCGGGTGGACGAGATGGACTCGTGAGGGTTTGTAGCGGCTCTACCCACAAAAGCTAAAAAAAAGGAGAGAGGGAAAGTGAAAAACAAAAGAAAAGAAAAGAAAAGAAAAAGGAAAACGATTTGTTTCAAGGAATCATGTTATCGCAACCAAGAAAACAATACTAATCAACAAAAAGAAACCGTTGTGAGCATCTCAAATATACCTAACTCAAGCAATTGCCAATCTTAGTGGTTTTCGATTCCCGACACCTCATGTAAAGCTAAATCCCTTGTGCATATGTGCTTAGTGGCTTCTGAATGATTCTGATCGATCCCCAAGAAAAACTCACATCCAAGCTCGAATCAAAGCGAAAAGGATTTAATTAAGTGATGTCTTTCCCTTGTTTATGTTGCCCTTGGCTTAGTGAGGGCCGCACGAAACGCAAGGTGAGACTTTTATTAGCAATTAACTTCATTTGATGTTGGGTTTCCAACATTTTCGATTTAGCTTAATAATAATGGTCGGCATTAGCTTTTCGGGAATTGAACGGCCCATAACGGAGTTTACCCTCCCAACACAGGCTTTTCCGTACACCTCATCATTACGAACAATGGAGGTGTAAGGGGTAATACCGTCGTACCGCTAATACCAGTCCCATGTAGGTAGACTAACTTTATGCTGGTTTATGCCGGATTCGACCGACACAAAACCAATTAATTCATTTTAATTAAGTTTCACTTTTTCAACAAGCTCGGATGTGGCCAACTAGAGTCTCCCAGTTTCAACCAGAACGTGAAATAAAACAGGGATCTCGCTAGACACTCAATCAAGGGAATATATTTATATGAGTCATGACAACACCCAAGTTAGGGTCGAAAATGCTCAAACCGGTTTCTTTCAAGAAGATTAAGAAAGTCTTCCCAACATTGACAACACTATCCAAGAAACGAAGCAAAACAAAAGCAAAACGAAAACTTTTAAGGTTATTCACTCCTTTTTTTTTCCTTTTTCACACAAAAATTTTCAAAATTTTAGGCAAAACTAGGGAAAAAAACAAAAAGCTAGGTGATCTACCCTTGAAACATAATATCTCCCCCCAACACTTAAAACGCTACAATGTCCGCATTGTGGGAATGTGTCACAAGAAAAAGGTAGAGAGCCTACAAAAAGCAAACAAACAAAAACAACTAGCGCATAAAAGTGGTGGCGACCCGAGCCCACACGGCTCCAACAGCAAAATAATCCCTAGACAGAAACTCTAAGGGGCTCGCCACCCAAAAGAAAAAATCAAGCATGCAACATGAATCAAGATATCTACACTCCAAGAGAGGGCGGAAGGAGGTTACCTCAAGATCTTCCATAAAAGTTTAACCAATCCACGATCCAAAGAACATCACACAATAAGTTAGGAGTAAACAAGATAATCATACTATGTGTGAATGTTCGCATGCAAGATCAAAAAGAAAAACAAACTATACAAGACACTGAGGACTAAAGAATTAAGAAACTAAAATATTTACAAAACGACTCTCACTCCTTTTTTTTCTTTTCTTTTCTTGGATTCTAAAGACCGGAATGCACACTACCCTCCCACTCCCACACAAAGAGGTTGTCATGTCCTCAAATGGAAACAGAAGTAGGTAAGCAAGCACCCCAAAATAAAAGAAAAAGACACACACAAAAAGAAAATAAAGAAGTAAAGAAAGAATACTTACTAATTGTACAAGAAGGGTGAGGAAAGATATTACCTAGAAGGCTTCTTATCAATAAGCTCACTCCTTCTCACCTCAAGATATGGAGCACCATGTCAGAACCATTCAACGCCCGTAGTAACAAATCATGCATCCGTGAATGCATCTCAGCATGGTGAACATAGGAGCACATTTTCAAAACTACATCAAAAACATTAGTGCTATTAACAATTTATCAAATGCCTTAGAAAAGTCAGAGAAAGGATGAACTACATGAATGCACAAGACATTCCTAGGCATGGTGAAGTGAGACATGACAAATGGATCCTCCCATTGACTTGTAAATGGAGATTGGGTATGCAAGTCAACGGGAGGGGGCAATACAACACATTCCTGAACATGCTCTTGCAAAGACTTGGATGCAAACAATGACTCAAAAAGCATTTCACCATAAAAAATATCATTGTCACAAACCAACTTCAAACACTTAGGATCAATCCTCAAAGACTCAAGTTTATCATCACAAGATTTCACATCAATGGACTTGCAAGAAAGGGTAGCTAATGCCTCAATAATGAAATGATTCTCAATGAAAGTGAATAATTCAGCATCAAGCAGACATTCAATCACATCGGATTCAATTTCACTCTCAACAAGATCATGCTCAATTACATCACAAGCATCAAGGCATTCATCAAACTCAACCTTTTCTTCACATAAAAGCATGAACATAGGTGTGGACAATGGTTCATCATCAACCATGTAGTCATTAAGTTCTTCATCATCACACATATAATCATCATGTTCCTCATGCTCACTAGGTGGGGCTAGAGCTAAGGAATCGCTAAGTAGTCCGAGGCATGGTCGGTTATAATAGTCATCATCCTCATCATGCACAGAAGAATCAACATGCATTTCAGGACTCAAAGATGACGAATGATCTACTTCAACTCTCGGATCACCCATTTGTGAAAGAAAAGTTTCTACCTTAGTTTTAAGCACTTGTTCAATTTCTTGCATGCATTCATTCAATTTCTCATGCATCTTATCTTGTAAACCATCTATTCCAGCACAAATTTTGTCTACTCTAATGTCCACGCAAGATTCAGAAGCATGATATGGAGATTCACAATGCACGCACAAAGGATGAGACTCAACCATAGCATTTTGGGAAAGATCATAACAATTTTCCACATAACCCCTACAATAAAATTGATCAATCAACATACACGGGGTATTCACATGATTGTTTAGGCAAGGTCTCACAAAAATTTTCCATATACTCTCCACCACTAGATTGATCATAAAGTTTCTTGGGGTGTTCTTCATATGGTATGGCTAAAGTTTCAGAGGGTGGTGCATATTAAAAAGGTTGGACACTAGGAATAGCATTTTTTTGTTCAAGCTCATAAGTACCCCTAGACAACCATTCAATAAATTCCCAAGCAACATCTTCACCTAAATTAGAAAACCCATGAAGAGATTACGAGTTTTATAATTTATACACTCATACACAATTCCCAACATATCCAATGTATCATAAAAAATACCATACAATTCACATTGAGCACGGTAATCATGTAATCTAGAAAAATATTTCCAAAATGCTTCATGCTCAAATTGGGGGAATCGAAGACTAGCCATAACTCTCTTTTTCTATTTTTTTTTAATTTTTTTTCGATATTTAATTTTTTTTTCACTAAATTTTTCTTGAAAGATCCTAGAAAGCAAATAACTATTTTGTGTGACGTGTTTTGTTAGACCTTGCTTTTTTATCGTTCTTCTCAGGGACGGAGGAGCCTTGCTCATAGGAACTCGGTCTAAGGTTGGGATGAGATCACTAGGTAAGGAAATCGGTTTGAAGAGGGTCACAACGCAACAAATAAATCTAAGGTCGGTCAAGGAAAGGAAATGGGCTTCGGAGGCTTTTAGGGATGCAAACGGGAATGAGGAAATGGGTTTTGAAGCAAGAGAATAATAAGAAGGGTGAATCAAGTGGCAATTCCGTTAGAAAATACCCACCGAGCTTCCTCTTTCGAGGATAGTCCAGATTAAGTTCCCCAAAGTCCACCACGGACCTGGAGGGTTAATGAAACAGATGGGGTTTATTCATTTGGATGTAAATTTTAATTGTTGGCGTAGCCAACAAATTCCAAGCTTGTTATAATTGTTGATTAATAGTAACTGCTGCCAAAACATTGAGGTTAAAATGATAATAAGTGTTAATTTCATAATGAGCAACACCTCAAGACACGTATCATCACCCAATTAATAATAAGGAAAACTACTTAGAAATTATTTTACCCCAAAACTCGTGTCATTTTCATAAAAGTAATTACAATGTTTCTTTGTTTATTTTTAAAGAAGTACTTTAATTTCCACCAACATAAAAAAATATCCTTATTTCATTTCATTAATATCGAGTTTAATCTATGTCAAAGTTGTTCTATCTTTTCATTTAATTTGTATTATCCCACAAAAACAAAAAACTATTAGTCATTCTTATATGTGTGTATAATTGTAACGTGGTTTGTTAGACCTCGGCTTTTTATTGTTCTTCTCAGGGAGCGAGGGGCCTTGGTCATAGGAACTCGGTCTAAGGTCGGGATGAGATCACTAGGTAAGGAAATCGGTTTGAAGAGGATCACAACGCAACAAATAAATCTAAGGTCGGTCAAGGAAAGGAAATGGGCTTCGGAGGCTTTTCGGGATGCAAACGGGGATAAGGAAATGAGTTTTGCAACAAGTGAATAATAAGGAGGGAGAATCAAGGGGCAATTCTGTTAGAAAATACCCAGCGAGCTTCACCTTTCGAGGATAGTCCATATTAACTTCCCAAAAGTGCACCACGGACCTGGAGGGTTAATGAAACGGAATTCCCTAATTAACCTCCTTCCACTTTCGTGAGTGAGCATTAACTATCCCGACTACAACCTTCCACACAAGTGTTGGATATATTCGGGAGCTTTCGGACCCAAATACATTCCACTTAAGGGAAGGGGAGGAGTGCGAAATTGATTTCCCAACTAATTACTCACTAATGTTGCTAACCCAAACCTAATCACCAATTCACACCCTTAATTACCCCCTAACCCAAAGGGTTTCTAGCAAATAATCATGATACTAACTAAGCTAACAACATCCAAACCAACCCTAAGCATGATTCCTATCAATATAAAACAAGAACAAGCAAAACAATGAAAATAACAAGCAAAGCAATTAAGAAGAAGCAAAGTAATTAGCAAAGTAATTATCAAAGCAATTATTAAAAGAGTTAAGGGAAGAGAATACTTATCAAATGCTGGAAATAAACAAAGGAAAGAAACGGATGATCCAACACTGTCTCAATTGTTTGAATCCCCAAAATCTTCAAATACAACTCAAAATCACCGAAACCTATATTAATCCAAGCTAATCTCTCACTAATCTCTCTCTAAAATAAGCTGAATGTCAATTCTAAGTATCCAAAAGATAACCTAAGATCGTCCCCCTAGAAAATCGTCAATTAGAGTATTTATAGAAGGCAAAACAGTTGCCCAAAACGCAACGTTCAAGGCCTGAAATGCGCGCTGACAGCAGGAGACCGCGGGTGCGGTCCTGGAGACCGAGGGTTCGGTCTTGCGAAATCTGCCCTGGCAATTTTGGGCTTCGCAGGATAGCGGGTGTTGTTTTTGGGACAGCGGGTGCTGTCCTCTTCTGGCAGAAACCACCTTAGGCGTAGCGGGTGTCGCTAGTAGGGTAGCGGGCGCTACGCTCCTTCTCCCTTTTGCTTCCTTCTTTCCAAGGCATGTAACACCAGCTACACAGATCGTAGCAAGTGTCTCCTCACTGATTTGCACCAAACTTTGGGAAAGGCTTCCAGGGTCAACTCCGCTTCGGCTCTTGGTCCGACTCAGCTAGGGAAATTGCTCGGGATTTCCCAAAAACCTCTAAAATAGCCAATTTTGCCTCGTTTTTATGTAAAACGCCCAAAACCTATAAAATAACGAAAACCACCATAAAAGGCACGAAATAGACTGGAAACGACTTAAAAGACCAAGATAAAAGGCGTTATTTAGGCCCAAAAATGGGTCCAAACAATAATATATCATAATGTGGATACTGTTCTCGGAAGAACCATGCATATGGTGCTCCCAACTCATTATTTAATGACTTTTTTCATTTTGTATTTGATCATGAAAGAGTTATATCGAGCAAATTAATTAGCGGAAGCGAACAAAATAACAAGAGTGAAGGATGAGTTGGGCTACTGGAGGGATAAGGAGGAGGAGATAGAGGAGACTTTTATGAAATATTTTGAACATATCTTCACCTCCCAAAAGACCAACAACACTGAATCGGTGACCAAGTTAGTCACACCTCGGGTAACCTCGGACATGAATGAGAAGCTCAAACAGCCATATACAGGAGAGGAAGTGTATTGAGCGCTACAACAAATGCACCCTACGAAGGCCCCTGGGCTTGATGATATGCCTGTTCTCTTTTTCCAATCATATTGGCATGTTGTTGGTAGTGATATAGTTTCTTTTGTTCTAAATATCCTAAATGATGGGGGATCTCCCAAAGAAGTAATCAACACTTTTATTGTCGTTATACCCAAGATTAAGACCTCCATAACCACCAAAGATTTTCATGCCATTAGCCTGTGCAATGTGATTTATAAGCTAATTTCGAAGACGATTGCGAACAGGCTAAAGTGTCTCTTACCAAATATTATTCATGAGTTGCAAAGTGCTTTTGTCCCAGGTCACCTAATTACTAACAATACTTTGGTTGCTTTTGAGAATTTTCATTAATTAAAGAAGAGACCAAAAAATATCAAAAAAAGGACACATGGCTCTCAAACTCGACATGAGCAAAGCGTATGACAGGGTTAAATGGTGCTTTGTAGAGAAAATGATGCACGCTGTGGGTTTTCATGAGGATGTGGTTAGCTTGATTTTATGATGCATTTCCACAGTTAGCTACCAGGTCCTTGTTAATGGAAAACCATCAGATGACATAAACCCTTGCAGGGCCTTACGGCAGGGTGACCCGCTGACACCATATCTCTTATTAATTTGTGCAGAGGGGTTGTCAGCCTTAATCAGGGATAGGGAGGAGCGGAGACTGATACATGGGGTAAAAGTGGTGCAAACTGCACCAATGGTCACTCACATTTTCTTTGCGGATGATAGCCTCCTGTTTGTGCGGGCGACGGAGGGGGATACCATGTAGGTTTTGGAAATCCTCAAGACCTATGAGCTAGCTTCGGGTCAGATGATTAATGTGGATAAGTCGGAAGTTTCCTATGGCCGAAATGTGAGCGAACAACTGCAGAATACACTCCAGGAGAGGCTGGGCTTTAAGGAAGTGGAAACCCATAACCGTTATCTTGGGATGCCTACTTTCATAGGGAGATCCAAGAAAATGGTTTTCCAAGCATTACAAGGCCGGGTCTGGAAAAGCTCAAGGGTTTGAAGGAAAGACATCTATCGAAAGATAGAAAGGAGGTACTCAATAAGGCGGTGGCATAGGCGATCACCACCTATGCGATGTAGTGTTTCGAGATCCCAATCTCGATTTATAGAAATCTAGAAGGACAGTGTAGAGATTTTTGATAGGGGAAGGGAGGAGAAAACAGTGAGGGCAGAGGGGTATGCTGGATTGCATGGGAAAAATTATGTTATTCTAAAGGTGGTGGTGGATTGGGTTTTTGAAATTTTCATTGTTTCAACAAAGCTCTACTTGCAAAGCAAGCGTGGCGATTAATTCAACACCAAAATTCTCTTACAGCTCGAGTGTTAAAGGCGAGGTATTTTCCATCAGGAAATTTCTGGCAGGTAAAGGAAGGACACCAACCTAGTTATACTTGGAGGAGTATTCTAGGGGCAAGGGATTTGGCAAAGAGAAGAACTTTGTGGAGTATAGGCAAAGGTAGAGTAGTAAGTATTTGGCGAGATAGCTGGATCGTAGACCTCCCAAATGGCATGGTTCAATCATCGACGAGGGTCAATGAAGATGTCAAGGTATGTGAACAAATCGATCAAGATCGACACCCATGGAGGGAGGATCTAGTGGGGGAGTGTTTTGACACATACACGACAACAAAAATCAAATCTATACCCATTTCTGAGACTGTGGAGGAGGACAAGATGACCTGGAAGCCATCATATGATGGAAATTTCACAGTGAAGACAGCGTACCACTTAGCTAGAGAGATGGAGGAGGAGCTGAGAGGGGACGGGAGCTGGGTATCACGTAGAAGTGAAGGAAAAGGGAAATTTATCTGGGACATTGTAGCTCTGCCTAAAGTTAAACACTGCATATGGCGAGTTTGGAAGGATGCCCTACCCACGAGGACCAACTTGGTGAAAAGGAAGATAGATGTAGATTCGATTTGCCTTAGGTATGGTGAAGGAATGGAAACAAATAACCATATATTCCTTGAATGTCCATGGGCATAGCTGGTATGGAAGTTAAGTGTCCTAAGGTTGGAGTTAGGCGAGAGGGAGTTCGAAGATGTGGGGTTATGGCTGGAGGCGAGACTGAAGAAGATGGAGAAGAGGCGACAGGCATTTTCGCTTCGATAATTTGGGCGATTTGGAGGGCAAGAAATTGACTAGTTTTTGACAATGTTAGAATGACGCCCTTGGAGGTCAGCATTCAGGCTTTGGATTTCCATAATGTATATATCCATGCGCTAGACCAAGGAGTGGAAACACGGGAAAGGGTGACAAGGGAGATCAAATGGGAGTGCCCGCCACCAGGGAGATGGAAGATCAATACATATGCTACTGTTGCAGCAAATGGCCGAGGAGGATGGGGTGTGGTGATCTGAAATAGTGGAGGAGTTGTGAAGACAGCAAGAACATCATTTGTAGAGACGGCTTGGGGGGGTTGAAGCAATGGAAGCGGGTGCCATCAGATGCGGACACTAGCTTTGGAAGCGGGAGTGAAAAATGCCATTGTGGAGGCAGACTCCTTGTCGGTGGTACAAGGTTTAACCGGACAGCATCGAACAAACCCATCGGTGATGAATCTGATCTATGATTGCTTAGCTTTAGGGTCTCTCTTTGAATCTGTTGAATTTCGCTTTTGCTCTAGAGACTGTAACCGTGTGGCTCATACAATTGCTAGGCTAGCTTTATCTTTTCATTGTACTAAAACTTGGATGGACTCTTGTCCCCTAGAGGTGACCACGATGGTTGCTTTGGAGGGGGAAGGGGCTGAGTAAGGTTCTGAATAAAGTTTGGGATGTTTTTACCCTTTTCAAAAAATTGTAAAATTAAAGAAGACAAAAATTTAACGTGGAAATATTTTTTTTGGGGTACCCTAACTTTTGTTGAAATATTTTTCTGGTACCCCAACTTTTAAAAACTAATTTTGGGGTACCCTAACTTTTAGAATTAAAATAATTAGGTGAATTTCCGGCCAATGATTTGAATTCACCGGTGAGTTTTAGGCGGGAAATTGATTAAGTGTTTTTGTGGATGAAAATGCCTTTAGTTTTGTGGACGAAAATGATTTGAATCAGTTGGAGTTTCGCCGGAAATTCACCTAGTAATTTCTAATCCTAAAAGTAAGGGTACCCCAAAATTAGTTTTAAAAAGTTAGGGTACCAATAAATTGTTTCTTCAAAAGTCAGGGTACCTCTAAGTAAATTTAACGTGGAAGCCCAAATCGGGAAAAAACCACCGGCGGCTCAAGCACAAACGAATTCACTATTGGTAGATATTATAACGAACGATCTCACCTCGAGATCAACACCAAGAGAGTATAATAACTCACACAAACTCCCACAAATAATCTCACCAATGGAAATACGAAAACTAATGAATTTTCGCGATGATTACACATGGAGAAGACTCCTTTTTATAGGAAGGGTACACCTAAAACTCTAACCATGACTTGCACCTCACTCCAATATTCTAACTAATTAGGTTAACTAATTAATTAATTAATTTAATTAAATAATTAAATAATTAATTTAATTAATTAATTAATTAATTAATTAATTAACCTAATTAGCAGCCAACACAACTAACAATTTGTCTTCTAAAATCTTGGCCCACGTGACGTAATTTCAAGAGGACTTGTATTGTCTTTTTTTTTAGGCATCACTAAAACTCTAAAAGAGAAAACATGGGCTTTAGGAGTAAACACAACATTAATTTTGGGCTAGTTTCTAACAATCTCGACCTTGGACCTAAATTTTTCCAAATCTTGCCGCCGCCACCAAATCCTGATGAGGGTAGCGCATACACACACATATCTCTCTCTCTTTCTCTCTTGAACATACACACACATATCTCTCTCTCCTCATCTCTTTCTCTCTCTATCTCTCTCACGCACACATCTCTCTCTCTCTCTATCTCTATCTCGTGCGCGCGCACACACATGTATACGCATTTTCCCTTTTATGTTCCAACATGATCATCCAGTTAGGAACTCGGCTAAACACAATAATAGTCCAACATTTCAATCTAATTTAAAACTTGACCAACTCAAGATATTTTGTCTTGAACAGGTCAACACTCATAATGACATTCATAACTAGACCTGGCAAAAGCTGACCCGACCTGGAAACCTAACCCAAACCAGCCTGGAAAAAAGGGTTTTAAACACGATTTTTCGACCCGGGACCTGAAATTTACCGGACCCGTAAAACCCGAAAAAACGGGTTTGAACGGGTCGAGTTCGGGTCGACCCACATAGGTCACAGGCCTATAATTGAAAGATTTGTATTGATTGGGCTATGCTTTGAAAATGGGACACTTTATTAAAAAAAATTTGGCGCAAACGGCCAAACTAAGGAGGAGAAATAAGGGTGTGCATTATTCGGTTTTGAACCGAATAAACTGAGAGCCGAACAAAACGAATCATAACCAAACCGAACCTATTTTGGTTCGATTTTCGGTTTGGACTTTAGATCTTATTCGGTTTGACTCGCTTCGGTGAAAAATCCATATAGATGTGTGCATTATTCGGTTTTGAACCGAATAAATCGAGAACCAGGCCGGTTTTATTCGGTTCGGTTTTCGGATTGGACTTTAGCTCTTCTTCACTTTCGGTTCGTTTTGAACCGATGAACAGCCCTGAGGAGAAAAGTGGGAAGCCAGGGAAGTTAAGGAAATAAGGCAAAAGATTTAAAAATCAAATTGAAAACCCTAAGTTCCTCATTTACTACGTACGCAACTTTCATTTTTTGCTCATTCAACTCACCCTCTCTCCTTTAAACCCTAAGCTCCTCATTCATTTATCCACAGATCCACTTAATCTACTGTCTACGGTGTACACAAATGCCCTCTTATGGTTTTATGGTTGGTGGTCGTCGGAGGAGGGGTCTTCCGCCTCCATCTCCTGTTGGCCGAAGCAATATGGGGTCTTGTCGAGGTTCATTTTCATGGTGTTGTGTTATCTGTTCAATCGTTCTCAACTGTGATTGAAACACTTAATATTTGAGACTCAGTTAAGTCTTAAGTCGGTTCATTTTGTTGTTGATAATGGATTTACGTGGTACTTGTGTGTATGTGATGATAAATATTCCATATTTGAGTTGAACATATATATATATATATATATATATATATATATATATATATATTAAAAATTCGGAAGGATTGTCGTTTGTGGACTATAATTAGCATTAAATGCATAATGGTTACGAACTTGGAGATCGCCAAATTTTGTTTAAACTATCCCTTAAATGTATATTGCGGTGGTGAAATATGGAATGAAATGGTACATTACTTAGGTATTTTCCGCAAATTATAGTCAATTTTACTGGTTATAAGCGACTAAGAAAAAGGGCGGTCATGACCCGTATTACCGACTAAGACCGACCGAAACCTCTACAGCCTACACACATATATAGCAATACTAGAAAGCATAGGCATCAAAATTTGATTGATTAATTAATTAATTAGTTGCTAATTAAGTTGGAGTGATCAATGGAGGGCAAGACAAAGAAGGTGGTTGCCCTGGGGCTGGGCCCTAATGGCAGTGTTTGTTGCAACTGCAGAGGCTGTAGGGCCAGAACCCCTGCTGTTCCCGTCACTTCCATCCCCAAAACTGCTTATGTGCGTCATCACCCACTGGCGGCCTCTGGTGAGTGTTGCTGCATTGTGTTTGAGCATACTTGGACCCAGCAGCTTTTGCGGGAATGCTGTCAACCAACCGCAATAACTTTCTCCTTGTTGCAACCAACTCAAGATGATTAGTACCGACTGCATTTGCGTGGGGTGCGCTTGGAACAAGGCATTCGGCACCAACTTGAATCTCGAGGACTTGGTGCACTACTGTGGTATGGACCATGTTTTTGTTAAGTGCAAATAGATGCATGTGTACCAACCCTGCCGATCCACCACATGCATCCTCCATCCGCTTGCTTTCGGCTTTATTACTTTCAGTTTTCATGCTTCTCAATCATGCTACCTTCTTCTGTTTCTCCATCTCATTTTACTCTTTGTTTCTCTTTTAAATTCTTCCTCCCCATTTTTATTCGCTTCCATCGGGCTCATGTATCCCTCTCTGCATGTTGTATGTCATTCCCTTCTTTATTGTGTTCTCTTATCATACTTTCACTTTAATTTTACTAGTTTTGATTTGCATTCCGTTGCTTATATCGGATTTCACATTTTTTCAATTATGTTCCAAAGTAAGACGATAAAAATCAATGAAGTTCTTACAATTTCCATCGTAAATAATTATATAAAATCTATTGCTAATACAAAACGAAAAAGTAATGTGAGGGAAGAAACTAATATAGATGTTGCACGTCATAGTAGAAAAATAAATCATAAAAGTTAATGATAATAATAGCAAACATAAATGATAATAAGTGTATAAAACCTAAATATTTGTAAATGAAATTGGAAAAAAAAAATTTACATGATTGACTTCTATAACGATAATAATATATATAAATGGTACAAAATCACAATTTTATCTATATTTTTTTAAATTTACAAAAAGACATCTAAAATATGTTTAACGGATGGGGTTTATTCGTTTGGATGTAAATTTACAAAAAGACATATATAATATGTTTAACGGATGGCGTAGCCAACATATTCCAAGCTTGTCATAATTGTTGATTAATAGTAAATGCTGCCAAAAAATTGAGGTTAAAATGATAATAAGTGTTAATTCCATAATGAGCAACACCTCAAGACACGTATCATCACTCAATTAATAATAAGGAAAACTACGTAGAATTTGATTTACCCCAAAACACATGTCATTTTCATAAAAGTAATTACAATGTTTCTTTGTTTATTTTTGAAGTACCTTATTTTCCACCAACAAAAAAAAAATATCCTTATTTCATTTCTTTAATATCGAGTTTAATCTATGTCAAAGTTGTTCTATCTTTTCATTTAATTTGTATTATCCCACAAAAACAAAAAACTATTAGTCATTCTTATATGTGTGTATAATTGTAACGTGGTTTGTTAGACCTCGGTTTTTTATCGTTCTTCTCAGGGAGCGAGGAACCTTGGTCATAGGAACTCGGTCTAAGGTCGGGATGAGATCAGTTGGTAAGGAAATCAGTTTGAAGAGGGTCACAACGCAACAAATAAATCTAAGGTCGGTTAAGGAAAGGAAATGGGCTTCGGAGGCTTTTCGGGATGCAAACGGGGATGAGGAAATGGGTTTTGCAACAAGAGAATAATAAGGAGGGAGAATCAAGTGGCAATTCCGTTCGAAAATACCAACCGAGCTTCCTCTTTCGAGGATAGTCCGGATTAACTTCCCCTAAGTCCACCACGGACTCGGAGGGTTAATGAAACGGAGTTCCCTTGTTAACATCCTTCCACTTTCGTGGGTGAGCATTAACTATCCCGACTCCAACCTTCCACACAAGTGTTGGATGTATTCGGGAGCTTTCGGACCCAAATACATTCCACTTAAGGGAAGGGGAGGAGTGGGAAATTGATTTCCCTACTAATTACTCACTAATGTTGCTAACCCAAACCAAATCACCAATTCACACCCTTAATTACCCCCTAACCCTTAGGGTTTCTAACCACTAATCATGATACTAACTAAGCTAACAACATCCAATCCAAACCAAACCAACCCTAAGCATGATTCCTATCAATAACAAACAAGAACAAGCAAAGCAATGAAAATAACAAGAAAAGAATTAAGAAGAAGCAAAGTACTTAATAAAGCAATTAATAAAGGAGTTAAGGGAAGAGAATACTTATCAAATGCTGGAAATGAACAAAGGAAAGCAATGGAAAGGATGATCCAACACTGTCTCAATTGTTTGTATCCCCAAATCTTCAGATACAACTCAAAATCACCGAAACCTAGATTAATCCAAGCTAATCTCTCACTAATCTCTCTCTAAAACAAGCTGAATGTATAGTCTAAGTATCCTAAAGATAACCTAAGATCGTCCCCCAAGAAAATCGTCAATTAAAGTATTTATACAAGGAAAAACAGTTGCCCAAAACGCAGAGTTCAAGGCTTGAAATGCGCGCTGACAGCAGGAGACCGGACGTGTGGTCCTGGAAACCGCGGGTGCGGTCTTGCGAAATCTGCCCAGACGATTTTGGGCTTCGCAGGACAGCGGGTGTTGTCTTTGGGACAGCAGGTGCTGTCCTCTTCTGGCAGAAACCACCTTAGGCGTAGCGGGTGTAACCAGTAGAGGGGCTAGAGCTAAGGAATCGCTAAGTATTCCGAGGCATGGTCAGTTATAGTAGTCATCATCCTCATCATACACAGAAGAATCAACATGCATTTTAGGATTCAAAGAGGACGAATGATCTACTTCAACTCTCGAATCACCTATTTGTGAAAGAAAAGTTTCTACCTTAGTTTTAAGCACTTGTTCAATTTCTTGCATGCATTCATTCAATTTCTCATGCATCTTATCTTGTAAACCATCTATTCCAGCACAAATTTTATCTAGTCTAACGTTCACGCAAGATTCAGAAGCATGATATGGAGATTCACAATGCACGCACAAAGGATGAGACTCAACCATAGCATTTTGCGAAAGATCGTAACAATTTTCAACATAACCCCCACCATAAAATTGATCATCAACATACACGTGGTATTCACATGATTCTTCAGGCAAGGTCTCACAAAAATTTTCGATATACTCCCCACCACTAGATTGATCATAAAAATTCCGGGGTGTTCTTGATATGGTATGGCTAAAGTCTCAGAGGGTGGTGCATAATAAGAAGGTTGGACACTAGGAATATCAACTTTTTGTTCAACCTCATAAGTATCCCTAGACAACCACTCAATAAATTCCCAAGCAACATCTTCACCTAAATTAGAAAACCCATAAAAATTGAAGAGATTACGAGTTTCATAGTTTATACCCTCATACACAATTCCCAACATTTACATAAAAGATACCATACAATTCACATTGAGCACAGTAATCATGTAATCTAATAAAATATTTCCAAAATGCTTCATGCTCAAATTGGGAGAATCGGGGACTAGCCATAACTCTCTTTTTCTTATTTCTTTTTAATTTTTTTTCGATATTCATTTTTTTTTCACTACATTTTTCTTGAAAGATCCTAGAAAGCTAATAACTATTTACAAACAAACCAATAGCCTAATCAACCAAATAACGTCATCCTCAGCAACGGCGCCATTTTGTGTGACGTGTTTTGTTAGACCTCGATTTTTTATCGTTCTTCTCAGGGAGCGAGGGGCCTTGGTCATAGGAACTCGGTCTATGGTCGGGATGAGTTCACTAGGTAAGGAAATCGGTTTGAAGAGGGTAACAACGCAACAAATAAATCTAAGGTCGGTTAAGGAAAGGAAATGGACTTCGGAGGCTTTTCGGGATGCAAACGGGGATGAGGAAATGAGTTTTGCAACAAGAGAATAATAAGAAGGGAGAATCAAGTGGCAATTTCGTTAGAAAATGTCAACCACGGACCCGAACGGTTAATAAAACGGAATTCCCTAGTTAACCACCTTCCACTTTCGTGGGTGAGCATTAACTATCCCGACTCTAACGTTCCACACTAGTGTTGGATGTATTCGGGAGATTTCGGACCCAAATACATCCCACTTAAGGGAAGGGGAGGAGTGGGAAATTGATTTCCCAACTAATTATTTACGAATGCTACTAACCTAAACCTAATCACCCATTCACACCCTTAATTACCCCCTAACCCATAGGGTTTCTAGCCACTAATCATGATATTAACTAAGCTAACAACATCCAATCCAAACCAACCCTAAGCATGATTCCTATCAATAACAAACAATAACAAGCAAAACAATGAAAATAACAAGCAAAGAATTAAGAAGAAGCAAAGTAATTAACAAAGCAATTAATAAAGGAGTTAAGGGAAGAGAATACTTATCAAATGCTGGAAATGAACAAAGGAAAGCAATGGAAAGGATGATCCAACACTGTCTCAATTGTTTGAATCCCCAAATCTTCAGATACAACTCAAAATCACCGAAACCTAGATTAATCCAAGCTAATCTCTCACTAATCTCTCTCTAAAACAAGCTGAATGTATAGTCTAAGTATCCTAAAGATAACCTAAGATCGTCCCCCAAGAAAATCGTCAATTAGAGTATTTATACAAGGCAAAACAGTTGCCCAAAACGCAATGTTCAAGGCTTGAAATGTGCGCTGACAGCAGGAGACCGGACGTGCGGTCTTGCGAAATCTGCCCAGACGATTTTGGGCTTCGCAGGACAGCGGGTGTTGTCTTTGGGACAGCAGGTGCTGTCTTCTTCTGGCAGAAACCACCTTAGGCGTAGCGGGTGTAACCAGTAGAGGGGCTAGAGCTAAGGAATCGCTAAGTATTCCGAGGCATGGTCGGTAATAGTAGTCATCATCCTCATCATACACAGAAGAATCAACATGCATTTTAGGACTCAAAGATGACGAATGATCTACTTCAACTCTCGGATCACCCATTTGTGAAAGAAAAGTTTCTACCTTAGTTTTAAGCACTTGTTCAATTTCTTGCATGCATTCATTCAATTTCTCATGCATCTTATCTTGTAAACCATCTATTCCAGCACAAATTTTATCTAGTCTAACGTCCACGCAAGATTTAGAAGCATGATATGGAGATTCACAATGCGACTCAACCATAGCATTTTGCGAAAGATCGTAACAATTTTCAACATAACCCCCACTATAAAATTGATCATCAACATACACGGGGTATTCACATGATTGTTCAGGCAAGGTCTCACAAAAATTTTCCATATACTCCCCAACACTAGATTGATCATAAAAATTCCGGGGTGTTCTTGATATGGTATGGCTAAACTCTCAGAGGGTGGTGCATAATAAGAAGGTTGGACACTAGGAATATCATTTTTTTGTTCAACCTCATAAGTATCCCTAGACAACCATTCAATAAATTCCCAAGCAACATCTTCACCTAAATTAGAAAACCCATAAAAATTGAAGAGATTACGCGTTTCATAGTTTATACCCTCATACACAATTCCCAACATATCCAATGTATCATAAAAGATACCATACAATTCATATTGAGCACAGTAATCATGTAATCTAACAAATTATTTCCAAAATGCTTCATGCTCAAATTGGGAGAATCGGGGACTAGCCATAACTCTCTTTTTCTTATTTCTTTTTAATTTTTTTCGATATTCATTTTTTTTTCACTACATTTTTCTTGAAAGATCCTAGAAAGCTAATAACTATTTACAAACAAACCAATAGCCTAATCAACCAAATAACGTCATCCTCGGCAACGGCGCCATTTTGTGTAACGTGTTTTGTTAGACCTCGATTTTTTATCGTTTTTCTCAGGGAGCGAGGGGCCTTGGTCATAGGAACTCGGTCTAAGGTCGGGATGAGTTCACTAGGTAAGGAAATCGGTTTGAAGAGGGTCACAACGCAACAAATAAATCTAAGGTCGGTTAAGGAAAGGAAATTGACTTCGGAGGTTTTTCGGGATGCAAACGGGGATGAGGAAATGGGTTTTGCAACAAGAGAATAATAAGAAGGGAGAATCAAGTGGCAATTTCGTTAGAAAATACCAACCGAGCTTCCTTTTTCGAGGATAGTCCGGATTAACTTCCCCAAAGTCAACCACGAACCCGAACGGTTAATAAAACGGAATTCCCTAGTTAACCTCCTTCCACTTTCGTGGGTGAGCATTAACTATCCCGACTCTAACGTTCCACACTAGTGTTGGATGTATTCGGGAGATTTCGGACCCAAATACATCCCAATTAAGGGAAGGGGAGGAGTGGGAAATTGATTTCCCAACTAATTATTTACGAATGTTACTAACCTAAACCTGATCACCCATTCACACCCTTAATTACCCCCTAACCCATAGGTTTCTAGCCACTAATCATGATACTAACTAAGCTAACAACATCCAAACCAACCCTAAGCATGATTCCTATCAATAACAAACAAGAACAAGCAAAACAATAAAAATAACAAGCAAAGCAATTAAGAAGAAGCAAAGTAATTAGCAAAGTAATTAATAAAAGAGTTAAGGGAAGAGAATACTTATCAAATGCTGGAAATGAACAAAGGAAAGCAATGGAAAGGATGATCCAACACTGTCTCAATTGTTTGAATCCCCAAGTCTTCAAATACAACTCAAAATCACCGAAACCTAGATTAATCCAAGCTAATCTCTCACTAATCTCTCTCTAAAACAAGCTGAATGTAAATTCTAAGTATCCAAAAGATAACCTAAGATTGTCCCCCTAGAAAACCGTCAATTAGAGTATTTATACTAGGCAAAACATAGCGTTCAAACGCAGCTGCTCAAGGCCTAAAATGCGCTGATCGCAAGAGATCAAGTGGGCGGGTCTTGCACAATCGCCCAGCGATTCCGCTTCGCAGGCGATGGTGTTGTCTTTGGGACAATGGCCGCCCTCTTTCGCGTAAACCACCTTAGGTGTAGCGGGTGGTACTAGTAGGGTAGCAGGCTCTACCCTCCTTCTCCCTTTTGCTTCCTTCTTTCCAAGGCATGTAACGCTCGCTACACAGATCGTAGCGAGTGTCACCTCACTGATTTGCACTAAACTTGGGGAAAGGCTTCCCGGGTCAACTCCGCTTCGACTCTTGGTCCGGGCTCGGCTCGGGAAATCGCTCAGGATTTCCTAAATACCTCTAAAATAGCCCATTTTGCCTCGTTTTTATGTAAAACGCCCAAAACCTACAAAATAACAAAAACACCATAAAAGGCACGAAAATAGACCGGAAACGAGTTAAAAGACCAAGATAAAAGGCGTTACTTAGGCCCAAAAATGGGTCTAAACACCCCCTCACACTCAAACTTTTGCTCGTCCCGAGCAAAACAAAACAAAACAAATAAGAAAAACTAAACACCAACTCCTCTGTCATGGGAGGAAACAAGCGCATTTAGCGTATGCACCAAGCCCTTTAAACCCCCAGGCAGCCCGGGTGGGCGAGATGGAGTACTCGTGAGGGTTTGTAGCGGCTCTACCCACAAAAGCCAAAGAAAAAGGAGAGAGGGAAAGTGAAAAACAAAACAAAAGCAAAGAAAAGAAAAAGGAAAACGGCTTGTTTCAAGGAATCATGTTATCGCAACCAAGAAAATGATACTAATCAACCAAAATAAACTGTTGTGAGCATCTCAAATATACCTAACTCAAGCAATTGCCAATCTTAGTGGTTTTCGATTCTCGGCACCTCATGTAAAGCTAAATCCCATGTGCATATGTGCTTAGTGGGTTCTGAATGATTCCGATCGATCCCCAAGAAAAACTCACATCCCAGCTCGAATCAAAGCGAAAAGGATTTAATTAAGCGATGTCTTTTCCTTGTTTATGTCGCCCTTGGCTTAGTGAGGGTCGCACGAAATGCAAGGTGAAACTTTTATTAGCAATTAAATTCATTTGATGTTGGGTTTCCAATATTTTCGATTTAGCTTAATAATAATGGTCGGCGTTAGCTTTTCGGGAATTGAACGGCCCATAACGGAGTTTACCCTCCCAACACAGGCTTTTCCGTACACCTCATCGTTACGAACAATGGAGGTTTAAGGGGAATAGCATCGTATCGCTAATACCAGTCCCATGTAGGTAGACTAACTTTATGCTAGTTTATGCCGGATTCGACCGACAGAAAACCAATTAATTCATTTTAATTAGATTTCACTTTTTCAACAAGCTCGGATGTGGCCAACTAGAGTCTCCCTGTTTCAACCAGAACGTGAAATAAAACTGGGATCTCGCTAGATACTCAATGAAGGGAATATATTTATATGAGTCATGACAACGCCCAAGTTAGGGTAAAAAATGCTCAAACTGGTTTCTTTCAAGAAGATTTAGAAAGTCTTCCCAACATTGACAACACTATCCAAGAAACGAAGCAAAACAAAAGCAAAACGAAAACTTTTAAGGTTTTTCACTCCCTTTTTTCTCCTTTTTCACACAAAAATTTTCAAAATTTTAGGCAAAACTAGGGGAAAAAAAAAAACAAAAAGCTAGGTGATCTACCCTTGAAACAGAATATCTCCCCCCGACACTTAAAACGCTACAATGTCTGCATTGTGGGAATGTGTCACAAGAAAAAGGTAGAGAGCCTACAAAAAGCAAACAAACAAAAACAACTAGCGCATAAAAGTGGTGGCGACCCGAGCCCACACGGCTCCAACAGCAAAATAATACCTACACAGAAACTCAAAGGGGCTCGCCACCCAAAAGGAAAAATCAAGCATGCAACATGGATCAAGATATCTACACTCCAAGAGAGGGCGGAAGGAGGTTACCTCAAGATCTTCAATAAAAGTTTAACCAATCCACCATCCAAAGAACATCACACAATAAGTTAGGAATAAACAAGATAATCATACTATGTGTGAATGTTCGCATGCAAGATCAAAAAGAAAAAGAAACTATACAAGACACTAAGGACTAAAGAATTAAGAAACTAAAATATTTACAAAACGACTATCACTCCTTTTTTTTCTTTTCTTTTCTTGGATTCTAAAGACCGGAATGCACACTACCCTCCCACTCCCACACAAAGAGGTTGTCGTGTCCTCAAATGGAAACAGAAGTAGGTAAGCAAGCACCCCAAAATAAAAGAAAAAGACACACACAAAAAGAAAATAAAGAAGAAAAGAAAGAATACTTACTAACTGTACAAGAAGGGTGAGGTAAGATATTACCTAGAAGACTTCTTATCAATAAGCTCACTCCTTCTCACCTCAAGATATGGAGAGAACCATTCAATGCCCGTAGTAACAAATCATGCATCCGTGAATGCATCTCAGCATGGTGAACATATAGGAGCACATTTTCAAAATTACATCAATAAACATTAGTGCTATTAACAATTTATCAAATGCCTTAGAAAAGTCAGAGAAAGGACGAACTACATGAATGCACAAGACTTTCCTAGGCATGGTGAAGTGAGACATGACAAATGGATCCTCCCATTGACTTATAAATGGAGATTGGGGATGCAAATCAACGGGTGGGGGCAATACAACACATTTCTGAACATGCTCATGCAAAGACTTGGAAGCAAACAATGACTCAAAAAGCATTTCACCATCAAAAATATCATTGTCACAAACCAATTTCAAACACTTAGGATCAATCCTCAAAGACTAAAGTTCATCATCACAAGATTTCACATCAATGGACTTGCAAGAAAAGGTAGCTAATGCCTCAATAATGAAATGATTCTCAATGAAAGTGAATAATTCAGCATCAAGCACACATTCAATCACATCGGATTCAATTTCACTCTCAACAAGATCATGCTCAATTACATCACAAGCATCAAGGCATTCATCAAACTCAACCTTTTCTTCACATAAAGGCATGAACATTGGTGTGGACAAAGGTTCATCATCAAGTTCTTCATCATCACACATAGAATCATCATGTTCCTCATTTTCACTAGGTGGGGCTAGAGCTAAGGAATCGCTAAGTAGTCTGAGGCATGGTCGGTTATAATATTCATCATCCTCACCATACACAGAAGAATCAACATGAATTTCAGGACTCAAAGATGTCGAATGATCTACTCCAACTCTAAAGTTTCTAACTTAGTTTTAAGCACTTGTTCAATTTCTTGCATGCATTCATTCAATTTCTCATGCACCTTATCTTGTAAACCATCTATTCCAGCACAAATTTTATCTAGTCTAATGTCCACGCAAGATTCAGAAGCATGATATGGAGATTCACAATGCACGCACAAAGGATGAGACTCAACCATAGCATTTTGAGAAAGATCATAACAATTTTCCACATAACCCCCACCATGATCACCAACATACACGGGGTATTCACATGATTGTTCAAGCAAGGTCTCACGAAAATTTTCCATATACTCTCCACCACTAGATTGATCATAAAGATTCTTGGGGTGTTCTTGATATGGTATGGCTAAAGTCTCAAAGGGTGGTGCATATTAAGAAGGTTGGACACTAGGAATAGCATTTTTTTGTTCAAGCTCATAAGTATCCCTAGACAACCATTCAATAAATTCCCAAGCAACATCTTCACCTAAATTAGAAAACTCATAAAAATTGAAGAGATTACGAGTTTCATAATTTATACCCTCATACACAATTCCCAACATATCCAATGTATCATAAAAGATACCATACAATTCACATTGAGCACGGTAATTATGTAATCAAGAAAAATATTTCAAAAATGCTTCATGCTCAAATTGGGGGAATTGAAGACTAGCCATAACTCCCTTTTTCTTTTTTCTATTTTTTTTCGATATTCAATTTTTTTTCACTAACTTTTTCTTGAAAGATCCTAGAAAGCAAATAACTATTCACACACAAACCAATAGTCTAATATACCAAATAACGCCATCCCCGACAACGGTACCATTTTGTGTGACGTGTTTTGTTAGACCTCGGTTTTTTATCGTTCTTCTCAGGGAGCGAGGGGCCTTAGTCATAGGAACTCGGTCTAAGGTTGGGATGAGATCACTAGGTAAGGCAATCGGTTTGAAGAGGGTCACAATGCAACAAATAAATCTAAGGTCGGTTAAGGAAAGGAAATGGCCTTCAGAGGCTTTTCAGGATGCAAACGGGGATGAGGAAATGGGTTTTGCAACAAGAGAATAATAAGAAGGGTGAATCAAGTGGCAATTCCGTTAGAAAATACCCACCGAGCCTCCTCTTTCGAGGATAGTCCAGATTAAATTCCCCAAAGTCCACCACGGACCCGGAGGGTTAATGAAACGAATGAGGTTTATTCGTTTGGATGTAAATTTTAATTGTTTGCGTACCAACACATTCCAAGCTTGTTATAATTGTTGATTAATAGTAAGTGCTGCCAAAAAAATTGAGGTTATAATGATAATAAGTGTTAATTTCGTAATGAGCAACAGAGACGTATCATCACTCAAATAATAATAAGGAAAACTACTTAGAAATTATTTTACCCCAAAACTCATGTCATTTTCATAAAAGTAATTATAATGTTTCTTTGTTTACTTTTGAAGAAGTACTTTAATTTTCACCAACATAAAAAAATATCCTTATGTCATTTCATTAATATCGAGTTTAATCTATGTAAAAGTTGTTCTATCTTTTCATTTAATTTGTATTATCCCACAAAAACAAAAAAATATTAATCATTCTTATATGTGTGTATAATCGTAATGTGGTTTGTTAGACCTCGGTTTTTTATTGTTCTTCTAAGGGAGCGAGGTGCCTTGGTCATAGGAACTCGGTCTAAGGTCGGGATGAGATCACTTGGTAAGGAAATCGGTTTGAAGAGGGTCACAATGCAACAAATAAATCTAAGGTCGGTCAAGGAAAAGAAATGGGCTTCGGAGGCTTTTCGGGATGCGAACGAGGATGAGGAAATGGGTTTTGCAACAAGAGAATAATAAGGAGGGAGAATCAAGTGGCAATTCCGTTAGAAAATACCCACCAAGCTTCCTCTTGTTGGAAATAACGAACGATGAGATGGAATAAAAGGAACCACAAGATGGGGGATCACTTGGGTGGCTAGGAGTCGAGGTCGAGCCGTCTCCCCTTAAGACTTATTCACTAGACCGTGAAAAGACTCAAGCGTAAAACCTAACTTCTTGTAAGCAAAGTTACAAGATTTCTCAAAAGGACTCAAAGAGTTGCTGCAGTCAACACCTTAAGAATTTGTTGAATGCTCTCTAGAAAGGAAGAAGAAGATAGATGAGGGTGTGGGTGAATGGTGAATTCATCCACCTTATATAGGCACATTTTAGAGTCATAAGGTGGTAAAAACATTCCAAAAGCATTGGGCATAATCCAAGGGATTATGTTTGAATGATATTAATGAGAAATCATGACTCATTTCTTAGTCAATATGTAAAACCTCGAAAAATCCAAAGATGTTGACCGTGACGTCGTTAGTAAATTAGGTTTGACTTCGTTATTTTTTATTATTCGTTTGTGTTTTATTTTGCTAACACTTGAGCTCGTAGGATCGTGAGAGACTAACAAGGGTATATCGGTAATTTCATGGGTTTAGTATTATTAGTTTTACTCTTTTTATTATTAGTATTACTATTAATATTATTGAGTTATGTGATTAATTACGTGAATATTATTTGCTATGTGATTATATTATTATTATTATTATTATTGTTATTAGTATTATTAGTTATTTTTTAGAAAAATCAGTTTTTAATTGTTTTAATTGTTTTGGGTTGGGTGAGGATTAAGAGTGTTTAGTGGGCCTTAATTGTTAGATGATATAAAAACT
The DNA here is from genome assembly GCA_029582165.1 of Portulaca oleracea. Lineage (NCBI taxonomy): Eukaryota > Viridiplantae > Streptophyta > Magnoliopsida > Caryophyllales > Portulacaceae > Portulaca > Portulaca oleracea. Next base: position 9,896,268 of record CM055873.1, read on the forward strand.
TATCCCTCTCTCTCAAACCCTAATATCTCTCAAACCCTAACCCTCCACCCCTCTCTCCCTCCCTTCTCTCTACCGTCCGCCCAGCCAGTCGCGCCGACCACTGGCAGCCACCGCGACCGCCACCAACCGCAGCCGGAAACCACCGCAACCACCTTCTTCTTCTCTCTCTTTTCTCTCTTTCTCCCTCTCGATCTCCCTGTCTTTCTCATTCCTCGCCGTCGCGCCGCCACTTAGGCCACCACTAGCGACTCGCCGTCACCACCAGACGACCACCAGACGACCACCACCGACGCACCGCCTCCCGGAGTCGTCGTGGCAAAGAATCACGCGCGAAGACTCACCGCCGCCGTTGTTGTCGTTGCCTCGACCGACACCGTCGCAGCCCCGACACCGCCGCACCACAACGCCGCCGCTGCAGTCGCCGCCCTTGACCGCCGACCTCGACCCCGACGCCAACACCCCCGACCTCCGTCCGCCCAGTCGCCGGGAAAACCGCCAAGAAACCCCCCCCGCGAAACCCTACGTAAACCCTAAAACCCTAACCCTAATTGTTAAATATTTTCTTTTTCCTTTATTATTCTGTTTTTGAAATATTATTATTATTATTATAAATATTATTATTATCAGTTTTATTATTTTTATTTCTGTAATTTTGTAATTTAGGGAAAATTATTTGTAAGTTTTTCTTGGTTGTAATTATGTGTAAATTGTTAATTGTTATGTGTAATTTGTTTATTTGCTATATGTAATTTTATGTTGTAAATTGTAATTAGATTAAGTTGTAATAGTTGGTTATTAGGTTTAAAGGTGTTTCTTTATAATTCTTTATATTCCTTATAAATCATATTAGATCACTATATTATTATATGCACGAAATTGGAAAGTGTAACATTTAGGTTAAATTCTTGATTAATAAATTAAGTTGTTTAATTTAGATTCAATCTTTGTTAGTAATTCGTTTCTTGTTAAATCTTGATTCTTGAAAATCAATTAGGTTTCTTGTTAAATATTACATGTTCTTTAAGTCTTTCTTGATTCTTGAATTCTTGTTTTAGTTAGTAAAAGAATTGGTTGTTGGGTTTTTCTTGATTAGTAGTTACTTGTCATATTATACCTTATGTTATATTTCCTAAAGACCTCCTTGAATCTTGATTAAAGAAACCACATGTTTAACCACCTCTGATTGTTCTTTGAAATTCTTGCTTTACTGTTATAACCTTGTAAATAATTCATGTTTAAAGTATTATATTTTTGTTTAATTTTAGGATGGATTAAAATTAGTAAAGTGTTTCCATGTTTCCTAAATTGGTTAATGTTAAAAGTTTGATTGTTGGACCTAAGCTAAGTTGGACTTTATACCTTAGACCTTAGTTACTGTTTTGAGCCCAAATTAGAACCCGGAGATCAATTGGTAAAAGTTAGAACCGAAATTACAAATTTTTTAAGAACCGGTAACGGGACAATTTTGTTAGTGTCTAAAGATCGGGTTGCCACGATTAGTATAGTTACTCTTTCACAGAACCCTTTTAACTGGAGGTTCCCTTAGATGTTAGAAACCATAGGAATTTTACGGATCGAACGTTTGATTTGTATAACCCGAGTTATAATCTTTTTACCAGAACCTGTCAGATCTGGACCAATTGGGAAGATGGGTGTCTTTAAAGTCTTTCGGGACTGATATGGGCTTGGTGATCAACATAGAAGTTTTATTAGACATCCCGAGGTTTCCGAAAAGTCCAGAACCAGACCCATAGGATGTCGGGAAGTCGAGTTGTGACCCGTTTATGTGAACGTTACAATATGTCCTCTGCTTGCTTTTATTTATGAAAATTGTTGAGTAAGTTTTATGTGTGAACTTGTTATATAATTCCTTGAGTGTGTTAAGTGTAAATCATAAATGATAGGAACCTAAGTGTTCATAGGGGATGGGTTAGGTAGTTGATAGTTAATACTAACTTCGTTAGAACGCGTTTTGATTAGATAACTATTCTTATTCTAGGCCCGAGTTAGTGCGTGACGATAGTAAGCTCAAGTGTGTTCTCCTTATTGCTGTACTGTGACGTTATTCAGGTAATTGTCTATGCTCTAATCCCCACTGGGATGCTCTTTAAATGTGTTTTGATGTTTTATAATCTATTTTGAGAATTGCATCCCGAAAGGGGACTTTTGTGGAAATACGACTATCTGTTTTGATAATTTTTTTTATTCGATTGTGATCTTGGTTTATTTGAGTTGAGAAATTGGATGGCCTTTTATTCAAAGTTTTGTTAATGGTTTTGATAACTTGGGATGGTTTGACTTGAGAGTTGTGAGTTGAGTTTGAAAATTGTATAAATAATTCAAGTGGAAACGTTAAGCGGGTTTCGGGGATAACTCACAGCGCAGTGTAACAATCTGTGGTTATGGACGTGAGATCGTGGCTTCCTTCCCTGATGTAGGATAGTATTTTGATGCCTTTGGTAGGCGATATTATTTATGCCTTTGGTGGGCGATGTTCTTGATGCCTTTGGTAGGCGATGTTTTGATGCCTTTGGTTGGCGATATTATTTATGCCTTTGGTAGGCGATGTTCTTGATGCCTTTGGTAGGCGATGTTACTTTAAGGGATTTGGTATTCCACCCGCAAATTAAAATATGGATTGGATGGGTTGAGGAAACAGTATGGGATTAAAGGTTTGTAAAACATTTGATTCGATCCCTCTCCCCAAAATGAATTGAAATGAACTTAAACTGTTTTAAACGTTAGGTGTAGACATTATTGAGATTTCCCCCTTATTTTTGAAATGTTTTGTTTTCAGGTGAAGATCTAAAATGCTGGAGACGGGAATTAGAAGTGAGGACGACGAGTCTAGAAGTCCTTGAATCTTTTTATATTGTTTTTCGTTATGAAATCTTAAAGTTTTGTTTGAGTGGTTAGTAGTTACCGTTAGCAGACAGTTGTGTTTTCTTTTCTCGCCTTGTATTCCTTCGGGGATACGGCAGTGACGCCCAAACTAAATTTGAAGTCTTCCGCTAAGTTTCGTCTGTTAACGTTAGTTGACTTTGACTTTTCTATAATTGAATTTCCGGGGCGTTACAGAATGGTATCAGAGCTCTGGGTTGCGACCTAGTAGCTCCTCAGAGTCCTTCAGGTTTAGATGGACCCTAGGAAGCTAAGTTCGGAGTGATGAGCGTAGGATGGGGGAAAATGGTTTCATGCTTTCCCTAAATATTTTTGATTATACCATTAGTATTTTATGTGTAATGCGTTCTGACCTTGTAGGATGGCACAACGCACACACTGTCACCAGCACCCCACGCTTTGCTTTCACCGCTACACACCCATTCCTCCTGGTGGGTACTTGGGAACCCACGTGCTAAATTTCTACGATGAGATCGACCGATACACCAAGGATGTCCCGAACTCTTGCTTGCGTGGCAACGAGGAAGCTCAAGCGAACGCTTTTCTACTCACCTTACGAGACGATCCCTGGTGGGGCCATACTATGTCGTCGTTGCTGCCACCCCTGCTTCCGGAGGAGGGGTACCCACACCCGTGCTGTTGGTGTCAGAGGTACCGGGTAGAGCCGGAGCACCGAATCCCGGGGGTCTTTTCTAGGATCGCCCGGATTGGGATGCGCCGAGTAGAGAGGGTCCAAGTGAACCCAGCTCCTGCACCAGCTGAGGATCATGAGGATGACCCTGAAGAAGATCCGGAGGAGGATCCCACAGAGGACGGCGCCCAGGATTCCGAGCCCGAGGTAACCTCTAGGGTCACGGCTGCACCCGCCGTCGAGCCCGAGCATGAGATCCCGCCCGAGGAGGAGGATGAGGTGGACTGGGGGACAGGAGAAGACCCCGAGGAGGGCTTGGGGAATGAGATGAGTGATCCCGAGTGGACTCTAGTTTCAGCGAGGAAGAACCCTCGATGCAGGAGGATCATCTGAGTGGGATGGCCACGATGTGTTGAGTAGGAGTGTATAGCTGTTACGTTTGTATTTTTGTTGAACTATGATATAACCTGGATATTGGTATATTGTTTCTTTTGGGTATTTGCCCCGATGGGGAAAGTTGTACATATGATTACATTGGTGTGCATAGAAGTTTTGTTTTGTGATACTGGTATATATGTGACCTTTCAATATGTGATGAAAATTCATGAAATAAGTTGATGGAATAAGAAATTTCTTGGTGAAATAGAATTACAATTTCGTATTGTTTAGCACCCTATGAGAAGACCGGACCAAGTAGGTACCTCTAGTATGATGTTGAGACAATGGATTGGAAAACCCTTAAGTAGTCTAAATCGACCCTTTGAACCAGGATGTCGGACGTGAATGGTTCTCAACCCAACCACGCAGAATCGAGCAGCGCCCTCAAACCGCTGATCGAATCAGCGCCTTCCTCACTTGATATCCGGGCCAAGTACAACAACACCAGGGAATGACCTTGCTAGCTTGTTGATGATTGAGATGCTTAACAAGCACGAGGATCTACTGAAGAGGGTGGTGGATCGACAAGGAGGAGAAAGGGAAAATGATCCCTCCGCTCTCCTCCAAAGGTTCAATAGCTTCAACCCGCCCACTTACACCGGGGTAGCTGACCCCAAGGTCTTTGAAGATTGGGTTAGGGAGATTGAGAAGATTTTCGACACCACACACTGTCCTGAGGAGTTAAGGGTGGACTTTGCTGCTTACCACCTGAAGGAAGAGGCCGATTTGTGGTGGGCTAGTATGAAGGAAATAAGGACTGAACCGGGTTTCGACTGGAACCGCTTCAAGATTGTGATAAGGGATCAATTTTACCCAATTTCTCTCCAGAAGGCGAAAGAAAAAGAATTCATGAATCTGCGTCAAGGGGAAACTAGCGTGCTCGCCTACTCTGCAAAGTTCACCGAACTATCTCGGTTTGCATCTGCTTTGGTAGCCACTGAACAGCTAAGGATGGACCATTTCTAGGATGGACTGAACTGCAAGATTCAGGATCGCATGTCATCGCGAGAGTTCACGTCTTACCAGAACACTTTGAGCGTTGCCCTCATCAGAAAGGGTGATGCATGACATGGAACGACAGTTAAGCATACAGGGGCAAAAGAGGAAAGAGCCACCCCGTTTTAAGCCACCTCAACATTATCAGGAGAAGAGGTTCCGCCCTAACAACTGGCAGGGAAACAAGTCTTCGGGGCGTAGGCCATCGAATATTCCAATATGCAAGGTTTGTGGTCGACCAGGCCATTATCCACGGGATTGTAGAGCAAGGAACGTGCGAGGAGGATGTTTCAACTGCAGGAGTTTCCAACATCAGGTACGTCAGTGCCCTCAACAACCGACAGGGGGCCGAAATAGAGGGAACAATGGAAGCAACGGAAATAATGGAAACAATGGGAATAACGGGAATTGGAGAGCCCCGCAGACAACATATCAAAATCGGGGAGGCTATAATGGGAACCAGAGGTCACAACAGCAAAACCAAGGTGGATCTGGTGGAAATCAAAATAACCAAGGGAGGCCAGCAAACCCGCCTCGTCCGCAACAACAACCGCCGCGCAACGCAGGAGGACGAGTGTACGTAATGAGGAAAGAAGAGGCTGAGAATGAAGCAGACGTTGTGACGGGTACCTTCTCTCTCCACCTCTACAATGTCTCTATTTTATTTGATTCTGGTGCTAGTCATTCTTTTGTTGGACGAGTTATAGTAGAGAAGGCTAAGATGAAACCCTCGGAGAATAGTAAGCCTATGTCGGTAGCCCTACCTACCGGGGATACCATTAGTTGTGGAGAGTTATATGGTGGATGTCCTATAGTGATAGCAAGACAGGAGTTTGAGGCCGACCTTTATATGTTTGACCTAATGGAGTTCGACGTTATTTTGGGGATGGACTGGTTAGCAAAATACAAAGCCCAGATAGATTGTTATAAGCAAAAGGTGACCTTAATGGGACCGAACGGAAAGAAGGTAGTGCATTGGAGTGATAGGCATCTTCAGAGTGTGCGGATCATCTCTGCCCTCAAGGCTCAGAAGTTGTTGGGCCAAGGTTGTGAAGGGTTTCTATGCAACGTAATCGAGACCAAGGTGGAGGAGCTTACGATTGAGGATATCCCGGTAGTGCGGGAGTATTCTGATGTATTTCCGGAGGAGATCCGGGCTTGCCTCCAATCAGGGAGGTAGATTTCTGCATCGATTTGGAGCCCGGGGCCGCACCTGTTTCAAAAGCCCCATATCGCATGGCGCCCGCAGAGCTTAAGGAGTTGAAGACTCAGCTGGACGAGCTGCTAGAAAAGGGATATATACGACCCAGCACGTCACCATGGGGAGCACCTGTACTGTTCGTGAAGAAGAAGGATGGTAGCATGAGGTTGTGCATCGATTACCGGGAGTTGAACAAGATTACCGTCAAGAATCGTTACCCTCTACCTCGTATTGATGATCTTTTCGACCAGTTGCGAGGAGCAACAACGTTTTCTAAGATAGACCTGAGGTCGGGTTATCACCAGTTAAGAATTCGCGAAGAAGATATCTCTAAAACCGCATTCCGAACTCGGTATGGCCATTATGAGTTCGTGGTAATGCCTTTTGGGCTTACAAATGCCCCAGCCACCTTCATGGATTTGATGAACAGAGTGTTCGAGCCATTCCAGGATAAGTTTGTAGTGGTGTTCATCGACAACATATTGGTATATTCAGAAACACGAGAGGAGCATGCGAATCATCTGAGAGAAGTATTGACGACTCCACGGAGCAACGAGCTTTATGCGAAGCTTAAGAAGTGTGAGTTTTGGTTGGAACAAGTAGCATTCTTAGGACATGTGGTGTCCAAGGAAGGAGTAGCTATGGACCCCCAAAAGGTGGAGGCCATCACCAAGTGGCCGACACCGAAGAATGCCACGGAGGTTAGGAGTTTTCTGGGCTTGGCAGGGTATTATAGGAAGTTCGTGCAAGATTTCTCGAAAATCGCCACCCCGTTGACCAATCTGACTCGGAAATCAATGAAGTTCGCATGGTCGGAAAAATGTGAGCAAGCATTCCAGGAGTTGAAGAAGAGGCTTACCTCAACCCCTATTCTCGCTTTACCTCAGGGGACCGAGGGTTTTGTTATCTACAGTGACGCATCGCATGGTGGGTTGGGTTGTGTGCTCATGCAGGATGGGAAGATGATTGCATATGCATCCAGGCAACTGAAGACGCATGAGAAGAACTACCCCACTCATGATCTGGAGTTGGCAGCAGTGGTTTTTGCGCTTAAGATCTGGAGGCATTATCTTTATGGAGTACACTGCGAGGTGTTCACTGACCATCAGAGTTTGAAATACCTTTTCACCCAGAAAGAGCTAAACCTTAGGCAGACTCGATGGCTGGAATTTCTGAAGGACTATGAGGTGAACTTCCAATATCATCCCGGAAAAGCAAATGTAGTGGTTGATGCCCTGAGTAGAAGACCGTATCCTGCTATAAATCATTTGATGATGATACCGCACGAGTTGTGCGAGGAGTTTAGAAGGCTGGAAATTAACGTGGTGACACCTGGAAGGAAAGCTGTATTGAATGCCATGGAATTACAACCTACTCTAATGGAAGACATCAAGAGGACTCAAGAGCTGGACTTACAGCTTGCCAAGATACGTGAGGAAGTTTTGCAGGGGAAAGCCCCTGGTTTTGTGATCCATGAAGATGGTACGTTACGATTCCATAATCGCATCTGCATACCTAATATGGAGGAGCTGAAAAGAAAGATCTTAGAAGAGGGGCACAATACGCCATATTCAGTGCATCCAGGGGGAAATAAGCTGTACAAAGACCTGAAACAGACATTCTGGTGGAGTAATATGAAACAAGAAGTGGCAGACTTTGTAACAAAGTGCCTTACATGCCAGCGAGTCAAGGCAGAGCATCAACGACCAGCCGGACTTCTGCAACCGTTAGACGTCCCTGAGTGGAAATGGGATTCGATATCAATGGATTTTGTGATAGGTCTACCAAGGACCAGGCGGAAACACAATGCAATATGGGTGATTGTAGATCGTTTGACCAAGTCAGCTCATTTCCTAGCCATCGCCAACAACTGGTCCCTAGATCAGCTAGCTCAAGCCTATGTAAGGGAGATTGTAAGGTTACATGGAGTACCCAGTTCTATAGTCTCAGACAGAGACACCAGATTCCAGTCTGGTTTTTGGAAAAAGTTACAAGAGGCGTTTGGTACAAAGCTCAAGTTTAGCACCGCTTTTCACCCAGCTACTGATGGGCAGACTGAGAGGACTATCCAAACCCTTGAGGATATGCTGCGAGCATGCGCATTAGATTTCAAAGACTCGTGGGATGACGAGTTTACTCTCATTGAGTTCTCCTACAACAACAGTTATCATGCTAGTATTGGGATGTCACCATTCGAAGCTCTATATGGGAGGAGATGTAGGACTCCCCTATGTTGGCAGGACATCAATGAAGCTCTAACGATCGGACCGGACCTAATACAGGCCACTACTCAGAAGGTTCGGATCATTCAAGACAAGATGAAGGCAGCACAAAGTCGACAAAAGAGTTATGCTGACAGAAGGAGAAGACCTTTAGAGTTCGAAGTAGGGGAATACGTGTTTTTGCGGGTCTTACCTACAAAGGGAGTCATGAGATTTGGTCAGTCAGGGAAATTGACACCAAGATTTATCGGACCGTATCCAATCTTGGAACGCATCGGAGAAGTCGCCTACAAGTTACAGCTGCCAGGAGAACTCCCCAGAGTGCACAATGTCTTCCATGTGTCACAACTCAGGAAATACGTTCCAGACCCAACTCACGTGATTGATCCCGAGCCGCTTCAACTGCAAGAAGATCTGAGCTATGAAGAGCAACCGCTAGAGATACTAGACCGTAGGGAAAAGCAGCTTAGGAGGAAAGTACTTCCCTTGGTAAAAGTACGATGGGCAAATCATACCACAACGGAAGCAACCTGGGAAACAGAAGACGAAATGAGGAAGAAGTACCCTCACTTGTTCCAAGCCTAAGGCGCATCAAGTTTCGGGGACAAAACTTCTTTTAAGAAGGTAATGATGTAAAACCTCGTGTTTTAGGAGGAATGGAACCGTTAATTTCCTTACGGGACCGTTAGGGTTAAGTTTAAGTTTCGAGGACGAAACTTCTTTTAAGAAGGTAATGATGTAAAACCCCGAAAAATCCAAAGATGTTGACCGTGACGTCGTTAGTAAATTAGGTTTGACTTCGTTATTTTTTATTATTCGTTTGTGTTTTATTTTGCTAACACTTGAGCTCGTAGGATTGTGAGAGACTAACAAGGGTATATCGGTAATTTCATGGGTTTAGTATTATTAGTTTTACTCTTTTTATTATTAGTGTTACTATTAATATTATTGAGTTATGTGATTAATTACGTGAATATTATTTGCTATGTGATTATATTATTATTAGTATTATTATTATTATTGTTATTAGTATTATTAGTTATTTTTTTTAGAAAAATCAGTTTTTAATTGTTTTAATTGTTTTGGGTTGGGTTAGGATTAAGAGTGTTTAGTGGGCTTTAATTGTTAGATGATATAAAAACTCATCCCTCTCTCTCAAACCCTAATATCTCTCAAACCCTAACCCTACACCCCTCTCTCCCTCCCTTCTCTCTGCCGTCCGCCCAGCCAGTCGCGCCGACCACCGACAGCCACCGCGACCGCCACCAACCGCAGCCGGAAACCACCGCAACCACCTTCTTCTTCTCTCTCTTTTCTCTCTTTCTCCCTCTCGATCTCCCTGTCTTTCTCATTCCTCGCCGTCGCGCCGCCACTCAGGCCACCACTGGGCCGTCACCACTGCATCGACCACCACCGACGCACCGCCTCCCGGAGTCGTCGTGGCAGCAACCAGACGCGCAGCACCCAGCCGCTGCTGTTGTTGTTGTTGTCGTTGCCTCGACCGACACCGTCGCAGCCCCGACACCGCCGCACCACAACGCCGCCGTTGCAGTCGCCGCCCCTGACCGCCGACCTCGACCCCGACGCCAACACCCCCGACCTCCGTCCGCCCAGTCGCCTGGAAAACCGCCAAGAAAAACCCCCCCTCTATGAAACCCTACGTAAATCCTAAAACCCTAACCCTAATTGTTAAATATTTTCTTTTTCCTTTATTATTCTGTTTTTGAAATATTATTATTAATATTATTATTATCAGTTTTATTATTTTTATTTCTGTAATTTTGTAATTTAGGGAACATTATTTGTAAGTTTTTCTTGGTTGTAATTATGTGTAAATTGTTAATTGTTATGTGTAATTTGTTTATTTGTTATATGTAATTTTATGTTGTAAATTGTAATTAGATTAAGTTGTTATAGTTGGTTATTAGGTTTAAAGGTGTTTCTTTATAATTCTTTATATTCCTTATAAATCATATTAGATCACTATATTATTATATGCACGAAATTGGAAAGTGTAACATCTAGGTTAAATTCTTGATTAATAAATTAAGTTGTTTAATTTAGATTCAATCTTTGTTAGTAATTCGTTTCTTGTTAAATCTTGATTCTTGAAAATCAATTAGGTTTCTTGTTAAATATTACATGTTCTTTAAGTCTTTCTTGATTCTTGAATTCTTGTTTTAGTTAGTAAAAGAATTGGTTGTTGGGTTTTTCTTGATTAGTAGTTACTTGTCATATTATACCTTATGTTATATTTACTAAAGACCTCCTTGAATCTTGATTAAAGAAACCACATGTTTAACCACATCTTATTGTTCTTTGAAATTCTTGCTTTACTGTTATAACCTTGTAAATAATTCATGTTTAAAGTATTATATTTTTGTTTGATTTTAGGATGCATTAAAATTAGTAAAGTGTTTCCATGTTTCCTAAATTGGGTTAATGTTAAAAGTTTGATTGTTGGACCTAAGCTAAGTTGGACTTTATACCTTAGACCTTAGTTACTGTTTTGAGCCCAAATTAGAACCCGGAGATCAATTGGTAAAAGTTAGAACCGAAATTACAAATTTATTAAGAACCGGTAACGGGACAGTTTTGTTAGTGTCTAAAGATCGGGTTGCCACGATTAGTATAGTTACTCTTTGACAGAACCCTTTTAACTGGAGGTTCCCTTAGATGTTAGGAACCATAGGAATTTTACGGATCGAACGTTTGATTTGTATAACCCGAGTTATAATCTTTTTACCAGAACCTGTCAGATCTGGACCAATTGGGAAGATGGGTGTTTTTAAAGTTTTTTGGGACTAATATGGGCTTGGTCATCAACATAGAAGTTTTATTAGACATCCTGAGGTTTCCGAAAAGTCTAGAACCAGACCCATAGGATGTCGGGAAGTCGAGTTGTGACCCGTTTTATGTGAACGTTACAATCTATCCTCTGCTTGCTTTTATTTATGAAAATTGTTGAGTAAATTTTATGTGTGAACTTGTTATATAATTCCTTGAGTGTGTTAAGTGTAAATCATAAATGATAGGAACCTAAGTGTTCCTAGGGGATGGGTTAGGTAGTTGATAGTTAATACTAACTTCGTTAGAACGCGTTTTGATTAGATAATTATTCTTATTCTAGGCCCGAGTTAGTGCGTGACGATAGTGAGCTCAAGTGTGTTCTCCTTATTGCTGTACTGTGACGTTATTCAGGTAATTGTCTATGCTCTAATCCCCACCGGGATGCTCTTTAAATGTGTTTTGATGTTTTATAATCTATTTTGAGAATTGCATCCCGAAAGGGGACTTTTGTCGAAATACGACCATCTGTTTTGATAATCTTTTTTATTCGATTGTGATCTTGGTTTATTTGAGTTGAGAAATTGGATGACCTTTTATTCAAAGTTTTGTTAATGGGTTTGATAACTTGGGATGGTTTGACTTGAGAGTCGTGAGTTGAGTTTGACAATTGTATAAATAATTCAAGTGGAAACGTTAAGCGGGTTTCGGGGGATAACCTGTTGTGCAGGTGTAACAATCTGCAGGGTTATGGACCAGGAGATCAGGGCTTCCTTCCCTGATATAGGATTGTATTTTGATGCCTTTGGTAGGCAATATTATTTATGCCTTTGGTGGGCGATGTTCTTGATGCCTTTGGTAGGCGATGTTTTGATGCCTTTGGTGGGCGATATTATTTATGCCTTTGGTAGGCGATGTTCTTGATGTCTTTGGTAGGCGATGTTACTTTAAGGGATTTGGTATTCCGCCCGCAAATTAAAATATGGATTGGATGGGTTGAGGAAACAGTATGGGATTAAAGGTTTGTAAAACGTTGATTCGATCCCTCTCCCCAAAATGAATTGAAATGAACTTAAACTGTTTTAAACGTTAGGGGTAGACATTATTGAGATTTCCCCCTCATTTTTGAAATGTTTTGTTTTTAGGTGAAGATCTAAATGCTGGGACGGGAATTAGAAGTGAGGACGACGAGTCTAGAAGTCCTTGAATCTTTTTATATTGTTTTTCGTTATGAAATCTTAAAGTTTTGTTTGAGTGGTTAGTAGTTACCGTTAGCAGACAGTTGTGTTTTCCTTTCTCGCCTTGTATTCCTTCGGGGATACGGCAGTGACGCCCAAACTAAATTTGAAGTCTTCCGCTAAGTTTCGTCTTTTAACGTTAGTTGACTTTGATTTTTCTATAATTGAATTTCCGGGGCGTTACAGAATATCATCCAAAACCATGACCAAATCCATTTCAACATGAGGCATAAATTAAGGGATTTGAAAATCAAATCCGTCAGCATGGAACACGGGTCGTGTCAGATCAACACGGTCGGTGTTGATGCCAACACGACCCGTGCTGGATCAACACGACCCATGTTGATCCAGTGCACGTTTATCTCTCTCTGGATGCCAACACGGGTCGTGTCAAACCTAGCACGATCCGTGTTGGGTCCAATTTCCTTGTTAAGCTTGATTTCGACTTATCCGGTCGATCCTATGCTTATAACTTGTATTTTATGCCTCTTAACTCTTGAAATACTCCAACACCTCTTTCGAGGATAGTCCAGATTAACTTCCCCAAAGTTCACCACGGACCCAGAGGGTTAATGAAAAGGAATTCCCTAGTTAACCTCCTTCCACTTTCGTGAGTGAGAATTAACTATCCCGACTCCAACCTTCCACGCAAGTGTTGGATGTATTCGTGAGCTTTCGGACCCAAATACGTTCCACTTAAGGGAAGGGGAGGAGTGGGAAATTGATTTCCCAACTAATTACTCACTAAGGTTGCTAACCCAAACCTAATCACCAATTCACACCCTTAATTACCCCCTAACCCATAGAGTTTCTAGCCACTAATCATAATACTAACTAAGCTAATAACATCCAAACCAACCCTAAGCATGATTCCTATCAATAACAAACAAGAACAAGCAAAACAAAGAAAATAACAAGCAAAGCAATTAATAAGAAGCAAAGTAATTAGCAAAGCAATTAATAAAAGAGTTAAGGGAAGAGAATACTTAGCAAATGCTGGAAATAAACAAAGGAAAGAAATGGAAAGGGTGATCCAATACTGTCTCAATTGTTTGAATCCCCAAATCTTCAAATACAACTCAAAATCACCGAAACCTAGATTAATCCAAGCTAATCTCTCTCTAAAACAAGCTGAATGTAAAGTCTAAGTATCCAAAAGATAACCTAAGATCTTCCCCCAAGAAAATCGTCAATTAGAATATTTATACAAGGCAAAACAGTTGCCCAAAACGCAACGTTCAAGGCCTGAAATGCGCGCTGACAGTTGGAGACCGGAGGTGCGGCCTTGCGAAATCTGCCCAGGCAATTTTGTGCTTCGCAAGACAGCGGGTATTGTCTTTGGGACAGCGGGTGTTGTCCTCTTCTGGTAGAAACCACCTTAGGCGTAGCGGGTGTCACTAGTAGGGTAGCGGGCGCTACCCTCCTTCTCCCTTTTGCTTCCTTCTTTCCAAGGCATGTAACACCCGCTACACAGATCGTAGCGGGTGTCACCTCACTGATTTGCACCAAACTTGGGGAAAGGCTTCCCGGGTCAACTGCGCTTCGGCTCTTGGTCCGACTTAGCTGGGGAAATCGCTCGGGATTTCCTAAAAACCTCTAAAATAGCCCATTTTGCCTCGTTTTTATGTAAAACGCCCAAAACCTACAAAATAACCAAAACCACCATAAAAGGCACGAAAATAGAACGGAAACGAGTCAAAAGACCAAGATAAAAGGCGTTATTTAGGCCCAAAAATGGGTCCAAACAATAATATATCATAATGTGGATACTGTTCTCGGAAGCACCATGCTTGGTGCTCCCAACTCATTATTTAATGAATTTTTTCATTTTGTATTTGATCATGAAAGAGTTATATCGAGCAAATTAATTAGCGGAAGCGAAGAAAATAACAAGAGTGAAGGATGAGTCGGGCTGCTGGAGGGATAAGGAGGAGGAGATAGAGGAGACTTTTATGAAATATTTTGAACATATCTTCACCTCCCAAGAGACCATCAACACTGAATCGATGACCAAGTTAGTCACACCTCGGGTAACCACGGACATGAACGAGAAGCTCAGACATCCATATACAGGAGAGGAAGTGTATCGAGCGCTACAACAAATGCACCCCACGAAGGCCCCTGGGCTTGATGATACGCCTGTTCTCTTTTTCCAATCATATTGGCATGTTGTTGGTAGTGATATAGTTTCTTTTGTTCTAAATATCCTAAATGATGGGGGATCTCCCAAAGAAGTAATCAACACTTTTATTGTCGTTATACCCAAGATTAAGACCCCCATAACCACCAAAGATTTTCATGCCATTAGCCTGTGCAATGTGATTTATAAGCTAATTTCGAAGACGATTGCGATCAGGCTAAAGTGTCTCTTAACAAATATTATTCATGACTTGCAAAGTGCTTTTGTCCCATGTCACCTAATTACTAACAATACTTTGGTTGCTTTTGAGCATTTTCATTACTTAAAGAAGAGACCAAAAAATATCAAAAAAAGGTCACATGGCTCTCAAATTCGACATGAGCAAAGCGTATGACAGGGTTAAATGGTGTTTTGTAGAGAAAATGATACACGCTTTGGGTTTTCATGAGGATGTGGTTAGCTTGATTTTATGATGCATTTCCACAGTTAGCCACCAGGTCCTTGTTAATGGAAAACCACCAGATGACATAAACCCTTGCAGGGGCTTACGGCAGGGTGACCAGCTGTCACCATATCTCTTATTAATTTGTGCAGAGGGGTTGTCAGCCTTAATCAGGGATAGGGAGGAGCGGAGACTGATACATGGGGTCAAAGTGGTGCGAACTGCACCAATGATCAGTCACATTTTCTTTGCGGATCACAGCCTCCTCTATGTGCGAGCGACGGAGGGGGATAACATGTAGGTTTTGGAAATCCTCAAGACCTATGAGCTAGCTTCGGGTCGAAATGTGAGCGAACAACTGCATAATACACTCCAGGAGAGGCTGGGCTTTAAGGCGGTGGAAACCCATAACCGTTATCTTGGGATGCCTACTTTCATAGGGAGATCCAAGAAAGTGGTTTTCCAAGCATTACAAGACCGGGTCTGGAAAAGCTCAAGGGTTTGAAGGAAAGACATATATCGAAAGATGGAAAGGAGGTACTCAATAAGGCGGTGGCATAGGCGATCCCCACCTATGCGATGTAGTGTTTCGAAATCCTAATCTCGATTTATAGAAATCTAGAAGGACAGTGTAGAGATTTTTGATAGGGGAAGGGAGGAGAAAACAGTGAGGGCAAAGGGGTATGCTGGATTGCATGGGAAAAATTATGTTATTCTAAAGGTGGTGGTGGATTGGGCTTTCGAAATTTTCATTGTTTCAATAAAGCTCTACTTGCAAAGCAAGCGTGGCGATTAATTCAAAACCAAAATTCTCTTACAGCTCAAGTGTTAAAGGCGAGGTATTTCCCATCAGGAAATTTTTGGCAGGTAAAGGAAGGACACCAACCTAGTTATACTTGGAGGAGTATTCTAGGGGCAAGGGATTTGGCAAAGAGAAGAACTTTGTGGAGTATAGGCAAAGGTAGAGTAGTAAGTATTATGCGAGATAGCTGGATCCTAGACCTCCCAAATGGCATGGTTCAATCATCGCCGAGGGTCCTCAATGAAGATGTCAAGGTATGTGAACAAATCGACCAAGATCGACACCCATGGAGGGAGGATCTAGTGGGGGAGTGTTTTGACACATACACGACAGCAAAAATCAAATCTATACCCATTTCTGAGACTGTGGAGGAGGACAAGATGATCTGGAGGCCATCCTGTGATGGAAATTTCACAGTGAAGACAGCGTAACACTTAGCTAGAGAGATGGAGGAGGAGCTGAGAAGGGACGGGAGCTAGGTATCACGAAGAAGTGAAGGAAAAGGGAAGTTTATCTGGGACATTGTAGCTCGACCTAAAGTTAAACACTGCATATGGCAAGTTTGGAAGGATGCCCTACCCACGAGGACCAACTTGGTGAAAAGGAAGATAGATGTAGATCCGGTTTGCCCTAGGTGTGGTGAAGGAATGGAAACAAATAACCATATATTCCTTGAATGTCTATGGGCATAGCTGGTATCGTAGTTAAGTGTCCTAAGGTTGGAGGTAGGCGAGAGGGAGGTCGAAGATGTGAGGTTATGGCTGGAGGCGATACTGAAGAAGATGGAGTAAGAGGCGACATGCATTTTCGCTTCGATAATTTGGGCGATTTGGAAGGCAAGAAATTGACTAGTTTTTGACAATGTTAGAATGGTGCCCTTGGAGGTCAGCATTTAGGCTTTGGATTTCCATAATGTATATATCCAGGCGCTAGAGCAAGGAGTGGAAACACGGGAAAGGGTGACAAGGGAGATCAAATGGGAGTGCCCGCCACCAGGGAGATGAAAGATCAATACATATGCTACTGTTGCAGCAAATGGCCGAGGAGGATGGGGTGTGGTGATCTGAAACAGTGGAGGAGTTGTGAAGACAGCAAGAACAACATCATTTGTAGAGACGGCTTGGGGGGGGGGGGTTGAAGCAATGGAAGCGGGTGCCATCAGATGCGGACACTAACTTTGGAAGCGGGAGTGAAAAATGCCATTGTGGAGACAGACTGCTTGCCGGTGGTACAAGGTTTAGCCGGACAGCACCGAACAAGCCCATCGGTGATGAATCTGATCCATGATTGCTTAGCATTAGGGTCTCTCTTTGAATCTGTTGAATTTCGCTTTTGTTCTAGAGACTGTAACCGTGTGGCTCATACAATTGCTAGGCTAGCTTTGTCTTTTCATTGTACTAAAACTTGAATGGACTCTTGTCCCCTAGAGGGGACCACGATGGTTGCTTTGGAGGGGGAAGGGGCTGAGTAAGGTTCTGAATAAAGTTTGGGATGTTTTTACCCTTTTAAAAAAAACAATTGTAAAATTAAAGTAGACAAAAATTTAACGTAGAAATATTTTTTTTGGGGTACCCAAACTTTTAGAATTAAAATACTTATGTGAATTTCCAGCCAATGATTTGAATTCACCGGTGAGTTTTAGGCGGGAAATTGACTAAGTGTTTTTGTGGATGAAAATGTCTTTGTTTTTGTGGACGAAAATGATTTGAACAGTCGGAGTTTCGCCGGAAATTCACCTAGTAATTTCTAATCCTAAAAGTAAGGGTACCCCAAAATTATTTTTGAAAATTTAGGGTACCAATAAATTGTTTCTTCAAAAGTTAGGGTACCTCTAAGTAATTTTTTGCAAAAATTTAATGTGGAAGCCCAAATCGGGAAAAAAACCACCGGCGGCTCAAGCACAAACGAATTCACTATTGGTAGATATTATAACGAACGATCTCACCTCGAGATCAACACCAAGAGAGTATAATAACTCACACAAACTCCCACAAATAATCTCACCAATGGAAATACGAAAACTAATGAATTTTCGCGATGATTACATATGGAGAAGACTCCTTTCTATGGGGAGGGTATACCTAAAACTCTAACCATGGCTTGCACCTCACTCCATATATTCTAACTAACTAGCTTAATTAATTAATTAATTAACCTAATTAGCAACCAACACAGCTAACAATTTGTCTTCTAAAATCTTGGCCCACGTGACGTAATTTCAAGAGGACTTGTATTGTTTTTTTTTAAGCATCACTAAAACTCTAAAAGAGAAAACATGGGCTTTAGGAGTAAACACAACATTAATTTTGGGCCACTTTCTAACAATCTCGACCTTAGACCTAAATTTTTCCAAATCTTGCCGCCGCCACCAAATCCTGATCAGGGTAGCACATACACAAACATATCTCTCTCTCTTTCTCTCTTGCACATACACACACATATCTCTCTCTCCTCATCTCTTTCTCTCTCTATCTCTCTCACGCATATCTCTCTCTCTCTCTCTCTCTCTCTCTCTCTCTCTCTCGTGCGCGCGCGCTCACATGTATACGCATTTTCCCTTTTATGTTCCAACATGATCATCCAGTTAGGAACTCGGCTAAACACAATAATAGTCCTACATTTCAATCCAATTTAAAACTTGACCAACTCAATATATTTTGTCTTGAACAGGTCAACACTCATAATGACATTCATAACTAGACCTGGCAAAAGCTGACCCGACCTGGAAACCTGACCCAAACCGACCTGGAAAAAAGGGTTTTAAACACAATTTTTCGACCCGGGACCTGAAATTTACCGGACCCGTAAAACCCGGAAAAACGGGTTTGAACGGGTCGAGTTCGGGTCGACCCAAAGGTCACAGGCCTATAATTGAAAGATTTGTATTGATTGGCTATGCTTTGAAAATGGGACACTTTATTAAAAAAAATTTGGCGCAAATGGCCAAACTAAGGAGGAGAAATAGGGGTGTGTATTATTCGGTTTTGAACCGAATAAACTGAGAGCCGAACAAAACGAATCCAAACCTATTTTAGTTCGATTTTCAGTTTGGACTTTAGATCTTATTCGGTTTGACTCGCTTCGGTGAAAAATCCATATAGATGTGTGCATTATTCGGTTTTGAACCGAATAAATCGAGAAACGGGTCGGATTTATTCGGTTCGGTTTTCGGTTTGGACTTTAGCTCTTGTTCACTTTCGGTTCGTATTGAACCGATGAACAGCCCTGAGGAGAAAAGTGGGAAGCCAGGGAAGTTGAGGAAATAAGGCAAAAGATTTAAAAATCAAATTGAAAACCCTAAGCTCCTCATTTACTACGTACGCAACTTTCATTTTTTGCTCATTCAACTCTCCCTCTCTCCTTTAAACCCTAAGCTCCTCATTCATCCATCCACAGATCCACTCAATCTACTGTCTACGATATACACAAATGCCCTCTTATGGTTTTGTGGTTGGTGGTCGGAGGAGGAGGGGTCTTCCGCCTCCATCTCCTGTTGGCCGAAGCAATAGGGGGTCTTGTCGAGGTTCATTTTCATGGTGTTGTTTATCTGTTCAATCGTTCTCAACTGTGATTGAAACACTTAATATTTGAGACTTAGTTAAGTCTTAAGTCGGTTAATTTTGTTGTTGATAATGGATTTATGTGGTACTTGTGTGTATGTGATGATAAATATTCCATATTTGAGTTGAACATATGTGTGTGTGTGTGTATATATATATATATATATATATATATATATATATATATATATATATATATATATATATATATAGGATAATTGGATTCTAATAATCCCTACTTTCATCAGTTGGACAATGGTGGACCGTACTTTCACTTTGTATTTTGGTGGTCCAAAAATAAAATAAAATTGGATTGTAGTGGTACCAAATCCACCTCCACAATCTTCTTATTTTTTTCATTCCTACATTATAATGTTTTTGTTTTTTTCGTTCCTGCCCCTAGAAAGTTAATGAATTGTAGTTTCTAAAATATTTTTAAATTATTTTTTTGAGACTCCGAATAATTATTATGGTTTTTTAAAAATAATGAAAGTGAAAAAATCGTAAAAAATACTAAATAAATGAAAAAAAATTGGGAGAAACGCTGTAAATTCATTAAAAATCATTGTAAAGTGTTATACTAAGTTTTGAATCAAATGCAACGCAAAATCTATGATTCCCTTGAAAATATCCCTGTAATCACAAATTTCCGGGTCTAAATAAATAAACACGAGAAATTAGTGAACAAATATAATTGTATTAATTTCAAAGGATTTTGGGTACAATCTCTATGTATCTGTTACAAAACAAAATGTAACTCCTCCGATTCGATCTCCTTGAATGAACTTGAACGAGTCTTGAATGAATATGGTTTTGGATGAATGTGATCTTAAATGAATATAATCTTTAGTGAATATATTCTTAGATGAATGGTCTTGAACGAGGGTCGTAGAGACTTGATCCCGATCAAGAGGAAGTGGGTCGATCTCCCACGAATGGACGGCACGAGCTTAAACTTTGTTGTGCTTCTTGTTTTCGAGAGAGAGAGTATGAGAGCTTGTGAGTCTTCCTTTGGATGTTTTTCTGAACCCCTCAAAATGGAGGAGACTCTCTATTTATAGAAAACCTGGACCAACATTTAGGCCCATTTAATTCCTTAAAAAAAAGGACAAATATTTATGTGTTATCCATGACACGTGGCGTAATTTAATTGGACAAAAATATAATGTCATTTAATTTATCATTAAATGATCCACCATAATTAATTTTGACATATGGCAGATTATAATTGGCCGAATTATAATCCCACTACAATTTTGATCCCACTACAATTATAATTGGCCGAATTATAAAAACTTTGTCAGCCAATCAAGACTTGCCACGTTGAAATTCAAGCTTGAATTTCAACGTGGCAAGTCTTGATTGGCTGACAAATTTTTGCCTTCTACAATCCCACTACAATCCAATTTTATTTTTTTTTTGGACCACCAAAATACAAAGTGAAAGTACGGTCCACCATTGTCCAATTGGTTAAGTAGGTATTATTAGAATCCAATTATCCTATATATATATATATATATATATATATATATATATATATAGGAAAATTGGATTCTAATAATCCCTACTTTTGCAAATTGGATGACAATAATCCCTACTTTCAATTTGTATTCTGGTGGTCCAAAAAAAAATTGTATTGTAGTGGGACATAATCGAGAGTATACCCTAAATATCATAGATTTTGTGTTCCGTTTGATTCAAAACTTTGTATAACACTTTACCACGATTTTTAATGATTTTACAGCATTTCTCCCAATTTTTTAATTTTGTTTTCAATTTTTTATGATTTTTTCAATTTAATTTCTTTTAAAAAAACATAATAATTGCTCAGAATCTCAAAAAAATAATTTAAAAAATGTTTTAGGAACTACACTTCATTACCTATCTGGGGGCATGAACGAAAAAAAAAAACAATATGGAGTATACATGAAAAAAGATAAAAAGAATGTGGTGATGGATTCTATACCACTACAATACAAATTTTTTTTTTTTGGACCACCAGAATACAAGTTTAAAGTGGGGATTATTGTCATCCAATTTGCAAAAGTAGGGATTATTAGAATCCAATTTCCCTATATATATATATATATATATATATATATATATATATATATATATATATATATATATATTAAAAATTCGGAAGGATTGTCGTTTGTGGAATATAATTAGCATTAAACGGATAATGGTTACAGACTTGGAGATCGCCAAATTTTGTTTAAACTATCCCTTAAATGTATAGTAATATCTTTGCACAATTGTAATATGTTGCGGTGGTGAAATATGGAATGAAATGGTACATTACTTAGGTATTTTTGGCTAATTGTAGTCAATTTTATTGGTTATAAGCGACTGAGAAAAAGGGCGGTCATGGCCTGTATTACCGACTCAGACCGACCGAAACCTGAATACACCCGACTCGTATTTACCCGAACTCGTTATACACTCGAACCCGTTATACACCCGACCCAATATCGATTCGCCGCCCGAATAGACAGGTCTATTCATAACTGATCCTATTGCCAAAGAATATAGATCAGATTTCATATCCACTCTTGGGATTCAGATGTCAACTACACCCTGCCATACCAAGTAATGTATTGATGCCATTATGGATCAAATCCCCTTCTTCGAGTTTTGTTGAACTATTTCAGTAACTTACCATCATAGTTTATGTAATTTAAATAGTTAAACACATCGATCAATATCCATAGACCTTAACTCCAAGATTGCATTGAGCTTTATCGAGGGGTATTTTGCATTTTAGACCCCGAATTTTAGGGGTATTTATTATCTGAACCCTTTGGTTTTAACTTTAATTTTTTGGACCCTAAAGTTTATAGGTTGAAAAAAAGGACCCTAAAGTTTGTTGGCCTAAAAAAAGCTCGTTTTCCGTTTTTCTTTTTCTTTCCATGTTTGAATTTATCTCCCGATCAGCGTCAAATTTCAAGACTAAAGTTAAAACTGATATTAAAGTTATAATAAACCTCTCTTATTCATGTTGGAGTTACTTAAACCCCTGTACTCAGGGGTCTAAGTAGCCCCGACATGAATAAGAGAGGTGTATTATAGCTTCAATATCAGTTTTAACCATAGTCCTGATGTTTGACGTCAATCGGGAGATGAATTCAAACATGGGGAAAAAACAAAGAAAGAGACACGGGCCTTTTTTCATCCCACAAACTTTAAGGTGCTTTTTTTTCATCCTACAAACTTTAGAGTCCAAAAAAATTAAAGTTGAAACCAATGGGTTCAGAAAATAAATACCCCTGAAATTCGGGGTCCAAAATGCAAAAACCCATTTATCGAGGCCCTTTTAAAATTGAAAATCCCTACACCTTCAGTGCCAAAACATTAGGTCAGGAAATTCTTTTCAATTTTGAGTATATCACCATATACTGGACCAGTCAGGACAAACATGCTCCCACTGAATTAAGAACATTATCATCTATCCCTCTAATTGCCTATCTATCCCTCTAATTACCTTAGGCCGATGACATTAAATTTTGATTCATATAGTTCTAATTTTATCATCGTTATTAATGTCACCATATACAACTTTGAGTATGTCACCATATATTGGATGGACGATACAGGACAGGCATGTTTCCACTAAATTTCTTGCAACTATAAGACAAACGAGATTTTTTAGAAGATCAAACTCTTTTGATCACTTGATCAACCGTTGATCTTTAACTCCATGCCCTTGCTAAAGATTACAACTGACCGTCATCAACTTTGAAGGAAGAAATTAAAATATAATAAAATTGATTCATCAATTTAATATTATCCACTGAGGGTAGAAATTAAAATAAAATTTAATTTAACTCTTTTGTCAGGATTTCGAAGTACTTTATCTATCCCTCTAATCATGAAAATGGGCTGCACAAGTTTCATATCCATCTCAATGATTCATAATATATTTGACTAATTAAAATAAAATTAAGAACAAAATGCAAAGCACTTAGGAAACAAAGAATGATTCATATAGTTAGTAGCTAGCCAAAACAAAAATTTAAAATAGAGATCATGATCCATAAGAAGAAAAATACAATCATATTTGATATGCACGGCTAAAGCTTTGTTGTAGGAGGATTAATATATAAATATAACATGACAGACCGGAGATAGATTATTGAATATTAAACAATGAAAATACAATCGGATTTGATGAGGACATAAGAATGAAGTTGTGGGTATAAATACGAGGTTGGGGGCTTCACAGTTCTCATAACCCTCTACAGTCTACACCAATATATAGCAATATTATAAAGCATAGGCATCAAAATTTGACTGATTAATTAATTAATTAGTTGCTAATTAAGTTGGAGTGATCAATGGAGGGCAAGACAAAGAAG
This sequence comes from Portulaca oleracea, assembly GCA_029582165.1. Lineage (NCBI taxonomy): Eukaryota > Viridiplantae > Streptophyta > Magnoliopsida > Caryophyllales > Portulacaceae > Portulaca > Portulaca oleracea. Next base: position 9,919,984 of record CM055873.1, read on the forward strand.
GTGGTTGCCCTGGGGCTGGCCCTAATGGCAGTGTTTGTGGCAACTGCAGAGGCTGTAGGGCCGGAACCCCTGCTGTTCCCGTGACTTCCATCCCCAAAACTGCTTATGTGCGTCATCACCCACTGGCGGCCTCTGGTGAGTGGTGCTTCCCCGTGTTTGAGCATACTTGGACCCAGCAGCTTTTGCGGGAATGCTGTCAACCAACCGCAACAACTTTCTCCTTGTTGCAACCAACTCAAGATGATTAGTACCGACTGCATTTGCGTGGGGTGCGCCTGGAACAAGGCATTCGGCACCAACTTTAATCTCGAGGACTTGGTGCACTACTGTGGTATGGACCATGTTTTTGATCAGTGCAAATAGATGCATGTGTAACAACCCTACTGATCCACCACATGCATCCTCCATCCGCTTGCTTTCGGCTTTATTACTTTCAGTTTTCATGCTTTTCAATCATGCCACATTCCTCTGTTTCTCCATCTCATTTTACTCTTTGTTTCTCTTTCAAATTCTTCCTCCCCATTTTTATTCTCTTCCATTGGGCTCATGTATAATATCTTTGAATAAAATGGTGAGTAATTGAGGTGCCCACAATTAACGAGAACAAAGATAAATAAAATATAGTATATTAACTATTTTTTCGTCCCCATCTCACTTAAATGAAATGCAATATAATTTTGTTATGAAAAGAAATTTATATAGTATATAAAATTAATATATTTAAATTTTGAAATAAAGTGACCAGAGTAAATGTAGGTAAATTAACCAATCATAGAAAAATAAAATTTGTTAGAATAATTTCTTTCATTCTCCCACCCAATCTTCACAACATGTGTCCTACTGCATGTTCAACTCTAATTATATATATGTATATATTCTTTCCTATTTTTTTCATTAATATATTTTCCATCAAATCAAATTATTTTGAAAGAACTTTGCATCCATTAGTATAAACCATCGTTCCATATTAATTCTCTCTCTCTCTCTCTGTCTCTCTCTCTCTCTCTCTATATATATATATATATATATATATATATATATTAGTTGTGTTTTGTAAAAAATATTAAATTATTATTGACTCCCTCCATTTTATATTAATTTTATCTTTAAATTGCATAATCAAACTTCGAAAAATTTGACCATATTCTTTCAATACGTACAATGACTTGTTCTGTAAAACTATTATCATGAGTTTCGTAATGAAAAATACTTTCTTAAAAGTATAATATTATAATTATTTACAAAATATTAAATAGAAATTTATCAATTAAAGAATAACATTATTTACCGTGACAATCTATAAAATAGCAATTAATATATCACGGAGACGTATCATAAATATTATTATTGTTCTTTTTAATAAGAAAGTATATTATTAATTTTATCTTAATTGTGGGCCTGTGATTAAATAAGGTATAATGTTAGTGTATTTTTGTTTCATATCAATTTGAGGAGTTTTCTTTCTGGATTCTTCGCATTTTTGTTTTTGTTAATTACTTTTTATTTTTTATGTTTGCTATTATTATCATTAATTTTTATGATTTATTTTTCAACTATGACGTGCAACATTTATATTAGTTTCTTCCCTCACATTACTTTTCGTTTTGCATTAGCAATAGATTTTATATAATTATTTACGATGGAAATTGTAAGAACTTCATTGGTTTTTATCATCTTACTTTGGAACATAATTGAGAAAATGTAAAATCCGATACAAGCAACGGGTGCAAATCAAAACTAGTAGAATTAAAGTGAAAGTATGATAAGATAACACAATAAAAAAGGGAACGACATACAACATGCAGAGAGGGAATTTATATATTATTATTATTATTATTATTATTATTATTATAATCATCATTATTATTATTATTTTAAAAGGGAAATTAAATATTCTTAAATAAACTAAAGTTGAGGAATAAGTTAGAATTATTTTTTTCTGATTGGTTATAGAAGCTAAAATTACTCTGCTTTCACTATTTAATGGGACCCTTAAACTTTGTTGTTATAATTATATAGATTCTAATGTATTTTGTGTTTCTAGTCCAATTTAATAATGTTTTTCATTTATTTATTTTAATTTTTAATTTTCTTTGTTATTATAGTTTTTTTTATTACTTTGCAATTAATTGTTTTTGTACTTTTAGTTATATTTTCTATAAAAATAATTTATGACTATTATAGTATAGATTTATGAGCATCCACGCTACGAATTATTTTTAATATTGCATGGGATATGATATGAACATTGTTGTTATAGCTTATGAGCGTCCACGTTATATATAAATTATGAACATTGCATGTGATATGTTTATGACCGTTGTAGTTAAAGTTTATCAGCACTGTAGTATAGATTTGTTGTAACACCCCTGTTCCACCTCTGAGTATTTCACCTGCCAGGATTCCTATCAAGAACCCCTATGGCTAAAAAGGAAATTGATCCGGGAAACCCGGGGGTCCTTCGAATGGATAAAAAAGGGAGGCGAAGGATCCACTAACTACTTAGGGTTTGAGAAAACCCCAATTTAGAACTCATAAAACTACCACTAATTTTTAGGGTTTTGGGGTTTGGAGATGAACAACAAACACAACAAGAATTAAAAGGGTATGGAAAATTGTAAAGAGTAATCACTCATTCAATTGCACTAAGATGTTCAATCACTTGCACAAGGAACTTCCACAAGCAAAGAGTCTTGAAACACCCAAGAAATCTCACAAAGAGTGAAGGAAGAACACCCACTCACCAAGAAGAGAAATCACCAAGCAATTTCCACCCAAAGGATTAGCTTTCATTGATTAGGGTTTGAAAATCCATATTTATCCATTCGAAGGATCCCCGGGTTTCCCGGATCAGAAATTAACTAAAAGGGTTGGTAATTCACTCTTTCCTATATATATGTATATTTATTTTTTATAACCTAGGAAAAACTCGGTAGAATTCCGCCTGTAAAATGGCCAATCCCAAAACTTATCCTGCAACTCAAACATTTTATATAAGGTTTACTTGTCCGGCAACACGCCCAAGAGTCCTACAACCACCAACCAACCAACCCTAACAAAACCAACATTGACCACACTCATATTTACAACAATTATCTACATGCTGGCACACAATTAAGTACATGTACACTTTAAAAGGGAAACTGCATTACTCATGAAGAGCCCCACTTCAACAGATACCTTCTCCCACTTAGTCTGAACCTGAAAAGGAGGAAGAATGGGGAATGAGCAACCACATGCTAGGTGAAATAATTTCTTTTTCCAACAAAATCAGTGCAATCATAACTAATGTATTATCACGTAAAGGACATGTATAGTTAAAATAGATAATATCCTTGGTGTATAAAAGGATTTTCCATCTTAGAACCACACACATAAGCCTACAAGTAAATTTGGGTCTCCAAAGAATGGTTAACTTGATTACCAGCTACATAATATTCAAGTATTCAACATAAGCACAAAAAGAGAGAAATAAAATGAAATAAACACTTGTTTATTTTCAAACTTAACTTCCTAATAAGTGAGGTTCTCGACTAACAGAAACTAGTAAATGCATTTTAATTAACTGACGACCTGTTTTACAACATCAATTCCTCAAACAGGGAGGCAATAGAGATCCTTTTACAAAATTAATAAGGGGAACATTTAAAACTTTTATAAGATCATTTCCTTTCTTCTTACCTCAAAAGAACTTGAAAAGAAAAGGTTCTTTAATCTTGTCAAATGGCAAGAGCATTTAATCCTATTTAAACACTTTTCTAAATACAATTCAAAAGGTAGTTTTCTATTTCCAAGAGAAACCGTTTTACAACTTATTGCCTATAATTGAAAGATGCTTGTTCAAAAATAACACAGTTATTAATAGAGAGTTATGGTATTCTTTTAGTGCTTACACCTTTGGGCCAACTTGCCTTTGATCAATCATTAGTTACCCGGGGGCTTGTGGGCTTCTATCCACTACCTGGGACAGACAATTTGCCAAAACGGGAGCACTATCGCTTCCCAGTTCGAAGCCCGTTAATTATGTGTTTGACCTAGCTCAAAATCTTTTTAAGTTCCTTTGTTTAAGGTAGTAGCTTACTTGAAACCTTTTTGATTTATACATATTAGGAAACTCAACTTTGGATACAAGATTATTATTGTTAAGTCATTTTCCAACTTGAAACTTTCAAACCGAGGTTATACTTACTCTAAACAGAGAAGACATGCTTAACTAGTACATTGTACGCTCCTTTGAGTCAAAATAATTCGAGTAGGTTTAAAATACAACTAATTTCACGTAATTGGAAGCAATACACATAACTAACCGTCTATTTGCTATTTAGATCCTATATAATAGCTAGTTACTTAATAAACTCAAAAAAAAAAAAGAATAATTGATGTCCAACTACACCGAGTTACACTTTTTTTTTGGTGTTGGGCTCCAATAATTGGCATTCAATCTTTTTTTATCATCATGTCAATAACAACTAAACTATTGATCTCAAAAAGCTCAGTTCGATATCATAAATTAACACCAATAGACATTTGAGGGTTTTGTTGCATCTTTGCATCCAACTTCAAGTATCTTTAAAAAAATAACAGAGGCTAACTTAATTCATCCTACAATTTATCATTCTCAAAATGGTTAATTACATACCTACAAGTAGTCAATATTTTCTAAGATTCCCAAATCAGCCTCTGGTCACTAACTTTCCAATTCCCTAAACATATGTATGCTTTTAACTATAAAGACTCTCAATTCAGCCTTAACCTCGAAATCTCATATTACAACTCAATACCCTAACTAAATAGTATCTAAGATTGAATAAGGGAGTTTAAAATATTAAAGGTAGGGATTAGAATTACCCACTTGAGTCACTGTGAAGAACCTGATTCCGGCACTACTACTGCTTGCCCTCCCGTTGCTTCCTACCATTACTATTACTCACAGCTTTTCACTTTCCAACACTGCCATGGCCAACTATTAGTTCAAATCAACCCTATTTATAGGGAAAACCCCAAAAGTAGAAATTGAGAAGAGATTAAATTACCTCACCGCTTACAACCTAATTTTTGGACACACGATATGTATCCATTTCCTCCCAAAACTTGGTTTTCTACAGTCTATTGGAGTTGAGATTAGGACCAACACTGATATTTCTCTCTGTGCCCAATTTTTCCTTTCTGGGTTTGTCTCCATAGGCATACATATAAACTGAATTTGAAGAGGAGGAAGAAGAAGATGACATGTAGATAAAGGAAAGAGATGAAGTTTACCCATTGGAGAACATGGCGGTGGAAGGTTGCGCGGCTCACCTCTCTTGTTCTGATTTTAATGGAGGCTTGGGTGAAGAGATGAAGAAGAAGAAGAAGAAACGAGGAAAAAGATAATAATGAAAAAAATGGAGGTCCCTGCTTCTTCGAAAACCAACCCACCCAATTTGCTTCCTTTTCACACTCCTTTCTTTATTTTCTATTTCCAATCTTTCCTATTAGTAACTCACTCATTGGTTTTTTTCCCTTTACACTTTTGTTTCCTTTTTACCTAATAACCTACGCAGTGCTCCCCCTTACCTCCTGACCATCATATATATATACCAAAACATTGAAATATGTGGAACCTTCCAAGGTTAATGGAACAGTAGTGGCAAAATTGGAGAGGGAAGATGTGGAAGAATCCATTGAATATTGGAATCAGTCGGTGATTTGTTGTGTTTCGGATGCAAACCCTCCATTGGAGGTTATGAAGGGATTTGTTCATCGGATATGGAGGGGTCTGGATATTGATCATGTATCCGATGTTAAGAAGGGTATATTCATGATGAGGTTTAAAAATATGGAAGACAAGGATAAAGCTCTTCACCAAGGTTTTCACTTCTTTGACAATAAACCACTCATTGTTAAAGAATGGAACGACGACCTAGAGATGGACATTGAGTCTATCACAACTCTACCAATATGGATTACCATGCCCAATCTTCCCTTCAAGTATTGCAGTGTTGATGGGCTCAGTAAAATAGCAAGCATGATAGGTATTCCCATCAAAACTGATAGGCAAATTATGGAAAGGATGAAACTTGGATTTGCCAAGCTGCTAGTATAGATGCCAATTAGGGGCCATTTTCCTGATTTCATAGAGTTTCTTGATCATCAAGACAATCTTATTAGGAAAGAGGTTTGCTATGAATGGAAACCAATAAAATGTAGCCATTGCAACATGTATGGGCACAAAGAGGATGACTATCGAAAGAAAATAACGTGTACCTATTGCTTGAAAACAGGGCATGAGGACAATGTTTGTCGCAAGAAGAAAGATGTTGAACAGAAGAAAGAGGAGAGGGTTGACGAAATGGGTTTCATAAAACCAAAATCAAAGAACATCTGGAGACAAAAGCCGACTACCCACAAGGCCACTGATGCAAATAGATTTGCAGTATTGCAAAATCTGGAAGATGGGAAAAAAGGGGACGAGGATAAAGAACCTGAAACAACCGCTCAAACATCAAAAGGTAGCCATGAAGAACATCCTCAACTGGAACATTCGGGGGCTTAACAGCCCCGAGAAGCAAGAAGATCTTGCACTAAAGTGGAGCAGGAATAATTGCACTATATGAAATAAAAATCCTGCCTCGAAACTTGGAAAAGGTAAAAAAATAATGTGTTTCCCAATTGAAATATTATCACAAACACAAACCATTGCAACAGGGCAAGAGTTATGGTGGCTTGGAATCCTCGAATCTTTCATGTTGATACCCTGGAAAACTTGGATCAGCACATTCATACCAAAGTGACCATGGTGCAACATGCAACTACATTTTATCTCACACGGGTTTATGGCCACAACACTATGCATGAGAGAGAAGCCTTGTGGGATATTCTCAGAGAAACTACTGCTGATATGGGAGGCCCTTGGGGAGTCGTAGGATATTTTAATGCAATTATGAATATTGATGAAAGAGTTGGGGGAGCCGAAGTGGAAGCTTTTATGACCCATCCTCTCGCTTAATGCATCCAAGACTGCGAGCTTCATGAGCCCACATACACGGGAGCCTACCATACCTGGACTAACAACCATGTAAGGTCCCGAATTGATAGATTTTTTGTCAAAATTTGGTGGTATCTCATTGCCGACATCATTCACGTTACCTACAGAACTGCAGGTTTGTCAGACCACTCAGTAATTGAGATCTCCTTCCCTGACAGTCCACCGCTTGAATCTCCTTTCAGATATTGCATAATGTGGTCCTCACAGCCACGTTTCAAGGATATAGTAAGGAGAGAGGTTCAACAGCTTCCCCCAGGCCACAACCAATTCAAATTGGCTTGTCTCCTCAAGGCTTTACAACAGCCGCTGCGTCAACTCCATCAGGACAATTTTCAGGATATCCATGGACAAGAGCTTCAGGCACGAGACAGACTTGTCTGCGCTCAAATGACTCTCCAACATGATCCTACAAGTCCAGAGCTTCAAGAGGCTGAGAAACGAGCCAGAGCAGATTGCACTGATATTCTGCATTCGGCTATACAGCTCATGAGACAACAAAGAAAATTTCACTGGTCTTTGCTGGGAGACAACACCACCAAGCTTTTCTTTGCTAAGCTTAGGCAACGGTGAAATCACAATTACATTTACTGCTTGGAAAACACGGATGGTCAGATGGTTTATGGATACCAAGAGGTCAGTAATGTCTTATGCACCTATTATAAAAACCTCCTCGGTAACCAACATACCGTAAGACATCATATTCGCCAGGAGGTTATTAATAAGGGACCCATCCTCTTTACTGAACAGCAGATTCAAATGACCCGTCCCATAACTAGCAAGGAAATCAAGGACGCTATGTTCTCTATTCCCAATGATAAGACTCCGGGACCGGACAGATACTCGAGCGGTTTCTACAAGGATACCTGGACTCTCACTGGAGACTTGGTATGTCAAGTTGCCACATAATTCTTTGTTACAGGGAAGCTCTTGAAATGTTTCAATGCCACCAATCTTGCGCTTATCCCGAAGGTCGAAAACCCCATAAGACCAACGGAATTTCGGCCGATCTCTTGCTGTAATACTTTTTCTAAGTGTGTAACTAAGATCCTCGCAGCAAGAATTAGAGAAGTACTTCCGTCGATTGTGAAATTGAGCCAAAGTGCTTTCATACCGGGGAGAGAGCTTCTACACAACGTGCTTCTTTGTCAAGAAATTGCAAGGGGTTACACGAGAACTTCCACCACCCCTTGATGTATGATGAAAATTGACCTAAAGAAGGCCTTTGACTCTGTCCATTGGAGCTACATTGAAGAAGCGTTGATAGCCTTCAAGTTCCCACAATGGATGACGAAGTGCATCATGGCTTGCATCACAACCCCAACGTTCTTCATTTGTGTTAATGGAATGACTACTGAGAGTTTTAAGGGTGGTCGGGGTCTCAGGCAAGGGGATCCCATGTCCCCTCTACTCTTCGTCCTGACAATGGAGTATTTATCAAGATCTCTGGACTACCATATCCACGAGCAGCCGCAGTTCAAATTCCACCCAAACTGCAATTGCCTAAAACTCACTCAAATGATGTTCGCGGACGACCTAATCCTGTTTGCTGCGGCCACAAAAACGTCAGTTCAGACTTTGATGACGGCCTTTAACCATTTTTTAGAGGTTACAGGATTGGTAGCAAATCATGAAAAATCGGAAATGGTGTGCGGTGGCACGGACAATGACCTGACAGAAACACTGCTTCGGTGCACGGGCCTCTCTCCTAGCCCTCTCCCTTTTAAATACCTTGGCATGCCCATCTCAGCCAGCAATCTGTCCAAAAATGACTGCAATATCCTTGTTGACAAAATTATCGCAAAAATTAAGCTTTGGTCCACACGGAATATTTCATACGCGGGGAGAACTATATTAATCAATAGTGTCCTTATGGGGATTTACAGCTTTTTCGCTAGAATCCTCATCATCCCACAACATACAATTGATGTTCTCAACAAGTACTGCAGAAATTTCCTATGGGGGGCAACGCACACGTACACCCGGCCTCCTTTTGTCTCCTGGGAAACTTCCTGTAGACCGAAGCAGATGGGGAGCATGGTCTAAAATGCCTTCAAGCGTAGAATAAAGCCTCAGTGGCAAAGCTTGTATGGGACATTCAACAACACAAAGAGGTTTTGTGGGTCAAATGGATGCATACAAAGTACATAAAAAATGCTTCATGGTGCACATACATCCCTCCATATGATGTATGCCCTTACTTCAAACGACTGTGTGAAGTAAAGGATGAAATCAAGTGGGGTTGTCTCCCCGAAGTACGCTGGCACTGGGACGAGGAAGAAAGTACAGGTAAATACACAGTAACCGGGGGGTACCTATGGTTGATTAAAGAAACAAATACCCCTGGCTGGGCACAAATCCCATGGAATAATCTCACAATTCCACGTCACGGTTTTGTGACCTGAGTGGCTCTCCAAGGGAAGCTCCTGGTGAAAAGCATAGATCACCTGCTGCTGACATGCCCATTTGCGAGAGAGATCCAACAACAGCTACATGGGTGGATTTGTAATCAGGACTATGCTAATGTAAATAGTATCGCCGAGGTTGTTTGCAACCTTACACAGGCTGACAGTCCCAGATGGATGAAGCACTTCAACTGTGTTGTCTTCGGAGCAATGTTGTACAGCATCTGGAGTGAAAGAAAAAATAGAGATCATGGCAAACCCCATTCAAATGTTGTGGCAGTAGCACGTAGCATCAAAGATAGCATTCGCACAAGATGTCTGATGGTGGCAAAAAATTACTCTAGATATCGTAAACTCACTGATCTTGTATTGAATATTTAGTCCTGGTTTGGGCCATCTCCCAGCCACTCTGTACTCTTAGTTTCATTGATTGTGAATATAGCCTGTTTTCAATTGCAAATATATATATAGGGAAATTGGATTCTAATAATCTCTACTATCACAAATTGTATGGCAATAATCCCTACTATCATTTTGGATTCTGGTGGTCCAAAAAAAAAATTGTATTGTAGTGGTACCAAATCCATCACCACATTCTTTTTATTTTTTCCATGCCTACCCCATATTGTTTTTGTTTTTTTGAATCCTACCCCTAAATAGGTAACGAAGTGTAGTTACTAAAACATTTTCCAAATTATTTTTTAGAGATTCCGAGCAATTATTATGATTTTTTAAAAGGAATAAAATTGAAAATTTCATAAAAAAATTGAAAAAAAATTGAAAAAAATTGGGAGAAATTCTGTAAATTCATTAAAAATCGTGGTAAAGTGTTATACAAAGTTTTGAATCAAATGCAACACAAAATCTATGATATTTAGTGTATACACTCGATTTTGTCCCACTACAATACAATTTTTTTTTTTAGACCACCAGAATACAAATTGAAAGTAGGGAATATTGTCATCCAATTTGCAATAGTAGGGATGATTAGAATCCAATTTCCCTATATATATATATGTGACGCCCCGGAAATTAAATTATAGAAAGTCAAAGTCAAACTAACGTTAACAGACAAAACTTAGCGGAAGACTTCAAATTTAGTTTGGGCGTCACTGCCGTATTCCCGAAGGAACACAAGGCGAGAAAGGAAAACACAACTGTCTGCTAACGGTAACTACTAACAACTCAAAACAGAACTTTAAGACATCATAACGAAAACAAAATAAACAGATTCAAGGACTTCTAGACTCGTCGTCCTCACTTCTAATTCCCGTCCCCAGCATTTAGATCTTCACCTGAAAACAAAACATTTCAAAAATGAGGGGGAAATCTCAATAATGTCTACCCCTAACGTTTAAAACAGTTTAAGTTCATTTCAATCCCTTTTGGGGAGAGGGAACAAGTCAAAACATTTCGCAAACCTTTAACCCTTAACAGTTTTTCTCAACCCAACTAAATCATATTTTAATTTGCGGGCGGGATACCACATCCCTTAAAGTAACGAATATCATACGGATGCGGATCCTCTCGCTACCACAAAGCTACGACCGTGGTCCTGCACTTTGCCTACCACAGGCTACGACCAGAATATCAAGAGTTCACATTTCTGCCTACCACAGGCTACGACCAGGGTCCCAGACCCTTTGCGTACCACAGGCTACGACAAGAATATCAAGAGTTCACATTTCCGCCTACCACAGGCTACGACCAGGGTCCCTGACCCTTTGCCTACCACAGGCTACAACCAAGTAAACCCGCTTAATGTTTCACTTGAATTATTAGTATCTTATGCAAAGCTCAGCTCACAGCTCTCAAGTCAAACCCAACCCAGGTTATCAAAACCAATAATAAAACCACGCATAAAAGATCATCTCAATTTCCTCAACTCATAAATCAAAGATCAGAAAAGTACAAACAGTTATCCAAAACAGATGGTCACATTTCAACATAAAGTCCCCTTTCGGGATGCAATTCTTAAAACAGATTAGAAAACATTAAAACACATGTAAAGGGCATCCAGTGGGGTTTAGAGCATAGACATTACCTGATATACTTCACAGCACAGCAAAAGAAGAACACACTTGAGCTAACTAACGTCTCGCACTAACTCGGGCCTGGAATAAGAATAATTATCTAATCAAAACGCGTTCTAACGGAGTTAGTATTAACTATTAACTACCTAACCCATCCCCTAGGAACACTTAGGTTCCTATCATTTATGAAATTACACTTAACACCTCCAAGAAAACACATAACAAGATCACATATTATTTTCACTCAACAATTATTATAAAAAGAAGCAAGCAGAGAACAGATTATAACGTTCACATAAAACGAGTCACAACTCAACGTCCCGACATCTTACGGGGCTGGTTCTGGACTGTTCGGAAACCTCGGGATGTCTACTAAAACTTTTATGTTGATGGTTAAGCCCAACTCAGTCCCGAAAGACCTCAAAAACACCCGTCTTTCCCATTGGTCCAGATCTGACAAGTTCCGGTAAAACGGTTATAACTCGGGCTATACAAATCAAACGTTCGATCCGTAAAATTCCTATGGTTCCTAACATCTAAGGGAACCTCCAGTTCAAAGGGTTTGATCAAAAGGTAACTACACTAGCCGTGGTGACTCAATCTTTAGACACTAACGAAACTGTCCCGATCCCGGTTCTTTATTTAATTTATAATTTCGGTTCTAACTTCCACCATTCGATCCCGGGGTCCTAATTTGGGCTCAAAACAGTAACTAGGGTCTAAGGTATATAGTCCAACCCAACTAAGGTCCAACATCAAACTTTTTCACATTAAACCAATTTATAAAACATGAAAATTCACTTTACTATTGTCACTAACCCTAAAGTCATGCATAAAACAATTATAACATTATCTTAAAAAGAATTCTACATTATTCTAATTCAATTTTTCAAGAATTAACAAGGACGGTTATAACATGTGAGTTTCTTTAGTCAAGATTCGGAAAAGACTTAAAGAATATGTAAATAAACTATAAAGTACATATAAACATTTAAACTACTAATCAAGAAACTCAACAACTAATTTCTTTAAACAAGATTTAATCAAGAATCAAGAATTAATAGACAAGAATCGGATTTTTAGTAATTTAACCAACTCATTTATTTAATCAAGACTACACATGAAATTAAACATGAATGAACCCTAAGAGAATTTAAAGAACATATAAACATTTAACTTAACTCTAACGGTCCGGTAAAGAAAACTAACGGTTTCATTCCTCCTAAAACTCGAGGTTTTACATCATTACCTCCTTAAAAGAAGTTTCGTCCTCGAAACTTGACATACCTTTAAGAGTGAAACAGGTGAGGCTACTTGATGTCATCTTCTCTTCTACTTTCCAGGATCTTGATAACTTAAAGGTGAGGCTCTCTGGTTTTCATCGTTCCCATCATTTCCATTGCTTTCATTGTCATAGCCCTCCGAGGTCAACTGGGGACAGTGTCTTATGTGATGTTGGGGGCTTCCACACTTAAAGCATCCTCCCCTAACAATCCTTGTTCTACAATCTCGAGCATAATGCCCAGGTCGGCCACAGTTTCGGCAGGTCGGGACATTCGAGGGCGTACGTCCTGAAGACTGATTGCTTTGCCAATTGTTGGGGCGGAACCTCTTCTCTTGGTAGGGTTGAGGTGGGTTGAAACGGGGCAACTCTTTCCTCTTATGCCCTTGCATGCCAAGTTGTCGCTCCATGTCGTGCATTACCCTTTCTACAGTGAGGGCAACATTCAGCATATTCTGGTAAGACGTGAACTCACGTGATGACATCCGATCCTGAATTTTGCAGTTCAATCCATCCCAGAAACGATCCATCCTCAGTTGCTCACTAGACACAAGAGCAGGTGCGAACCGAGATAGTTCGGTGAATTTAGTGGAGTAAGCAAGCACGCTACGCTCTCCTTGGCGTAAGTCCATGAATTCCTTTTCCTTCGCCTTTTGAAGGGACATAGGATAGAACCGATCTTTCAGCACAACCTTAAAATGGTTCAATCAAAACCCGGTTCGGTTCGTATCTCCTTCACACTGGCCCACCATAGATTGGCCTCCTCCTTCAGGTGGTATGCAGCAAAATCCACCCGTAGCTCCTCGGGACAACGGGTTGTGTCGAAAATCTTTTCAATCTCTCTAACCCAATCTTCAAAGACTTTGGGGTCAGCTACCCCTGTATAAGTGGGCGGGTTAAAGCTATTAAACCTTTGGAGAAGAGTGGAGGGATCATCTTCCCTTTCTCCTCCTTGTCGATCCACCACCCTCTTCAGAAGATCCTCGTGCTTGTTAAGCATCTCAATCATCAGCAGGCTAGCAAGGTCGTTCCCTGGTGCTGTTGTACTCGACCCTGATATCAAGTGAGGAAGACGTTGACGCAGTTCAGTCGCGGTTTGAGGGCGCTGTTCGGCTGCAGCTTGCGGGCGCTCCCGATTAACGTTGTTGGGTTGAGAGCCGTTTATGTCCGACATCCTGGTTCAAAGGGGTCGATTTAGACTACTAGGGTTCTTATTCTCACAACGTAATTACGAATTCTGAAGTTAACTACTCTCATTAGACTAAAACATAAAAGAACTCAACAAGTAACAGAACCATAAACATAACTTTAACTCTAATCGCATTTAATAGCATCACATTTCAACACTTTGGTACTTGCAACAAATTTCAAGGGTTCCATCTGTGAGATTAACTCCACATTTCACTTGATCATTTGCCAACATCCTTTCACTTTCATAAGATTATAACAATAGCTCAAGAAATGAAATTCATTATTTTATATCACTTGCACCCGAGCTTAACATAAAGTTTCATTCTCTCCTAACTGGGGCTAACAAAAGCAACAACCACACGGTTATAAATTTAAACAACCAAACACTAATTACATGTAAGTATTACTACTTGGGACCAATTCCACTACTCTTTTACTAACTCTACTTAGAGTATTTTCATACGAAAGAGGGTTCCTGCGGACCACGATTGGGGTCCAATCAGGATCGTCAAACTCATCCCCAGAGTCCTCCTCGGAGTCTGCTTCCACCTCGAACTCTACCAGAACCTCATCTTAAGGCTCGGTCTTTCATTGAGGCTGCCTTCTCTGCAACCTAAAATTTCCAGCGACTACTCCTCGTATGTCCAGCTCTCTTCACCTCCAAGTTCTCATCGGAGGTCTTCTTTGCTTCCGGACCCTCCTTGGGGTTGCATTCCGTACCCACCTCGGGTTTCAAGTCTTTTAGAGGAGCTAAAGTCTCATGCTCATAGCAAAGGTGACGATATACATTCCAACATATGAAAAATATAATAATCAAGCACAGACTTACAACATATAAGAAATCCAAGAAACAGACAAACATTCCATACCCCCATCCTACACTCATCACTCCGAACGTAGCATCCTAAGGTCTAACTAAACCTAAGGGACACTTAGGAGCTACCAGGTCGCAACCCAGAGCTCTGATACCATTCTGTGACGCCCCGGAAATTAAATTATAGAAAGTCAAAGTCAAACTAACGTTAATGACAAAACTTAGCGGAAGACTTCAAATTTAGTTTGGCCACGTCAGTATTCGAAGGAACACAAGGCGAGAAAGGAAAACACAACTGTCTGCTAACAGTAACTACTAACAACTCAAAACAGAACTTTAAGACATCATAACGAAAACAAAATAAACAAATTCA
Source organism: Portulaca oleracea (assembly GCA_029582165.1). Taxonomy (NCBI): domain Eukaryota; kingdom Viridiplantae; phylum Streptophyta; class Magnoliopsida; order Caryophyllales; family Portulacaceae; genus Portulaca; species Portulaca oleracea. The sequence continues at coordinate 9,935,106 of CM055873.1, forward strand.
AGGACTTCTAGACTCGTCGTCCTCACTTCTAATTCCCGTCCCCAGCATTTAGATCTTCACCTGAAAACAAAACATTTCAAAAATGAGGGGGAAATCTCAATAATGTCTACCTAACGTTTAAAAGCAGTTTAAGTTCATTTCAATCCCTTTGGGGAGAGGGAACAAGTCAAAACATTTCGCAAACCTTTAACCCTTAACAGTTTTTCTCAACCCAACCAAATCATATTTTAATTAGCGGGCGGGATACCACATCCCTTAAAGTAACGAATATCATACCGGATTCCAGATCCTCTCGCCTACCACGAGCTACGACTGTGGTCCTGCACTTTGCCTACCACAGCTACGACCAGGTCCTGCACTTTGCCTACCACAAAGCTACGACTGAATATCAAGAGTTCACATTTCCGCCTACCACGAGCTACGACCGTGGTCCCGGACACTTTGCGTACCACAAAGCACGACGAATATCAAGAGTTCACATTTCCGCCTACCACAGCTCGACGAGAATATCAAGAGTTCACATTTCCGCTACCACAAAGCACGACCAGAATATCAAGAGTTCACATTTCGCCTACCACAAAGCTCGACCGAAGGTCCACGACCCTTTGCCTACCACAGTTACGACCAAGTAAAACCCGCTTAATGTTTCACTTGAATTATTAGTATCTTATGCAAAGCTCACTCCAACTCAAGTCAAACCCAACCCAGGTTATCAAAACCAATAATAAAACCACGCATAAAAGATCATCTCAATTTCCTCAACTCATAAATCAAAGATCAGAAAAGTACAAACAGTTATCCAAAACAGATGGTCACATTTCAACATAAAGTCCCCTTTCGGGATGCAATTCTTAAAACAGATTAGAAAACATTAAAACACATGTAAAGGGCATCCGGTGGGGTTTAGAGCATAGACATTACCTGATATACTTCACAGCACAGCAAAAGAAGAACACACTTGAGCTCACTAACGTCTCGCACTAACTCGGGCCTAGAATAAGAATAATTATCTAATCAAAACGCGTTCTAACGAAGTTAGTATTAACTATTAACTACCTAACCCATCCCCTAGGAACACTTAGGTTCCTATCATTTATGAAATTACACTTAACACCTCCAAGAAAACACATAACAAGATCACATATTATTTTCACTCAACAATTATTATAAAAAGAAGCAAGCAGAGGACAGATTATAACGTTCACATAAAACGAGTCACAACTTGACTTCCCGACATCCTACGGGGCTGGTTCTGGACTTTTCGGAAACCTCGGGATGTCTACTAAAACTTCTATGTTGATGGTTAAGCCCAACTCAGTCCCGAAGGACCTCAAAAACACTCGTCTTTCCCATTGGTCCAGATCTGACAGGTTTCGGTAAAACGGTTATAACTCGGGCTATACAAATCAAACGTTCGATCCGTAAAATTCCTATGGTTCCTAACATCTAAGGGAACCTCCAGTTCAAAGGGTTTGATCAAAAAGTAACTACACTAGCCGTGGTGACTCAATCTTTAGACACTAACGAAACTGTCCCGATCCCGGTTCTTTATTTAATTTATAATTTCGGTTCTAACTTCCACCATTCGATCCCGGGGTCCTAATTTGGGCTCAAAACAGTAACTAGGGTCTAAGGTATATAGTCCAACCCAACTAAGGTCCAACATCAAACTTTTTCACATTAAACCAATTTATAAAACATGAAAATTCACTTTACTATTGTCACTAACCCTAAAGTCATGCATAAAACAATTATAACATTATCTTAAAAAGAATTCTACATTATTCTAATTCAATATTTCAAGAGTTAACAAGGACGGTTATAACATGTGAGTTTCTTTAGTCAAGATTCGGAAAAGACTTAAAGAATATGTAAATAAACTATAAAGTACATATAAACATTTAAACTACTAATCAAGAAACTCAACAACTAATTTCTTTAAACAAGATTTAATCAAGAATCAAGAATTAATAGACAAGAATCGGATTTTTAGTAATTTAACCAACTCATTTATTTAATCAAGATTACACATGAAATTAAACATGAATGAACCCTAAGAGAATTTAAAGAACATATAAACATTTAACTTAATGAAACAAGAAACCTAATTAATTTTCAAGAATCAAGATTTAGCAAGAAACGAATTACTAACAAAGATTTAATTTAATTTAAACAACCTAATTTGTAAAACAAGAATTTAACCTAGATAAACAAGTTTCCAAATTCATACATACAATAATATTGTGGTCTAAAAATTCATAAAAGAATATAAAGAACATTAAAGAACCACTTTTAAACCTAATAACCAACTATTACAACCTAAATCTAATTACAATTTTATAACATAAAATTACACATATCAAGTAAACAAATTACACATAACAAATAATAATTTACACATAATTACAACCAAGAACAAGATTACAAATAATTTCCCTAAATTACAAAATTACAGAAATAAAAATAATAAAACTGATAATAATAATATTAATAATAATAATAATAATATAATAAAAACAGAATAATAAAGGAAAAAGAAAACAATTAGGGTTAGGGCTTTAGGGTTTACGTAGGGTTTCGAGGGGGGGTTTCTTGCGGTTTTCCCGGCGACTGGGCGGACGGAGGTCGGGGTGTTGGCGTCGGGGTCAAGGGCGGCGTCGGAGTCGGCGGCGGGAAGGTGGTCGCAAGGGTTGTCGTCGGCTTCTAGTGGCGTTTGGTGAAGGTGCGGCGACGAGGACGTCGCTGGTGGCTGTGGTTGTCGCGGGTGGCCGACGACGGTGTTGGCGGCTCGAGGCGGTCGCCGACGGTGGCGATGGACGACGGCTGCACTGGGCGGCAGGTGCGAGAAAGAGGGGGGAAAAATCGAGAGAGAGAAAGAGGCGGAGGAGAGATGGTTGTTGATGTACGGTGGTTTCTGGCGACAGTTAGGGCGGCCAACTGATGGCCGGGTGGGCTGCTGCGGCGGCTGGTGGTGACGACGGTGGAGGTGTCGCGGCGGTCGGACAGAGGGAGGTGAGGGTTGAGAGAGAGACAGCGAAAGAGAGAGAGAGAGAGGAGGGAGATAGGGCAAGCGGGTGGTGGTGCGATCTCCGGCGACCTGGTGGCGGCGGCCGGTTGGCTGGGCGGACGACCAAGAGAAGGAAGGGAGAGAGGGGTGTAGGGTTAGGGTTTGGGAGAGAGATTAGGGTTTGAGAGGAGGGTTTAGGGGTTTTATATTAAACACATTTAGGCCCAAATTAACCCAACCTAATCCAAACCCAACCCATTTAAAACAATTAAAACTGATTTTTCTATAACCCAATAATTCTAATAATAGTAATAATAATATTAATTTTAATAATCATATAATCACATAACAAATAATATTCACGTAATTAATCACATAATAATATTAACTAGTGGAAATTACTATTCTACCCTTGTTAGCCCCTCAACGGTCCTACGAGCTCAAGCGTTAGCATAAATAAACACATTACGAACAACAGTAAATAACGAAGTCAAACCTATTTTATTAACGACGTCACGGTCAACATCGTTGGATTTTTCGGGGTTTTACATCATTACCTTCTTAAAAGAAGTTTCGTCCTCGAAACTTAAACTTAACTCTAACGGTCCGGTAAAGAAAACTAACGGTTTCATTCCTCCTAAAACTCGAGGTTTTACATCATTACCTCCTTAAAAGAAGTTTCGTCCTCGAAACTTGACATACCTTTAAGAGTGAAACAGGTGAGGCTACTTGATGTCATCTTCTCTTCTACTTTCCAGGATCTTGATAACTTAAAGGTGAGGCTCTCTGGTTTTCATCGTTCCCATCATTTCCATTGCTTTCATTGTCATAGCCCTCCGAGGTCAACTGGGGACAGTGTCTTATGTGATGTTGGGGGCTTCCACACTTAAAGCATCCTCCCCTAACAATCCTTGTTCTACAATCTCGAGCATAATGCCCAGGTCGGCCACAGTTTCGGCAGGTCGGGACATTCGAGGGCGTACGTCCTGAAGACTGATTGCTTTGCCAATTGTTGGGGCGGAACCTCTTCTCTTGGTAGGGTTGAGGTGGGTTGAAGCAGGGCAACTCTTTCCTCTTATGCCCTTGCATGCCAAGTTGTCGCTCCATGTGCATTACCCTTTCTGATGAGGGCAACATTCAAAGTATTTCGTAAGGCGTGAACTCACGTGATGACATCCGATCCTGAATTTTGCGATTCAATCCATCCGAAACGATCCATCCTCGCTGCTCACTAGACACAAGAGCAGGTGCGAACCGAGATAGTTCGGTGAATTTAGTGGAGTAAGCAAGCACGCTACGCTCTCCTTGGCGTAAGTCCATGAATTCCTTTTCCTTCGCCTTTTGAAGGGACATAGGATAGAACCGATCTTTCAGCACAACCTTAAAATGGTTCAATCAAAACCCGGTTCGGTTCGTATCTCCTTCACACTGGCCCACCATAGATTGGCCTCCTCCTTCAGGTGGTATGCAGCAAAATCCACCCGTAGCTCCTCGGGACAACGGGTTGTGTCGAAAATCTTTTCAATCTCTCTAACCCAATCTTCAAAGACTTTGGGGTCAGCTACCCCTGTATAAGTGGGCGGGTTAAAGCTATTAAACCTTTGGAGAAGAGTGGAGGGATCATCTTCCCTTTCTCCTCCTTGTCGATCCACCACTCTCTTCAGAAGATCCTCGTGCTTGTTAAGCATCTCAATCATCAGCAGGCTAGCAAGGTCGTTCCCTGGTGCTGTTGTACTCGACCCTGATATCAAGTGAGGAAGACGTTGGCCTTGATTCGATCAGCGGTTTGAGCCTGTTAATTTGCGGCTTGCGGGCGCTCCCGATTAACGTTGTTGGGTTGAGAGCCGTTTATGTCCGACATCCTGGTTCAAAGGGGTCGATTTAGACTACTAGGGTTCTTATTCTCACAACGTAATTACGAATTCTGAAGTTAACTACTCTCATTAGACTAAAACATAAAAGAACTCAACAAGTAACAGAACCATAAACATAACTTTAACTCTAATCGCATTTAATAGCATCACATTTCAACACTTTGGTACTTGCAACAAATTTCAAGGGTTCCATCTGTGAGATTAACTCCACATTTTACTTGATCATTTGCCAACATCCTTTCACTTTCATAAGATTATAACAATAGCTCAAGAAATGAAATTCATTATTTTATATCACTTGCACCCGAGCTTAACATAAAGTTTCATTCTCTCCTAACTGGGGCTAACAAAAGCAACAACCACACGGTTATAAATTTAAACAACCAAACACTAATTACATGTAAGTATTACTACTTGGGACCAATTCCACTACTCTTTTACTAACTCTACTTAGAGTATTTTCATACGAAAGAGGGTTCCTGCGGACCACGATTGGGGTCCAATCAGGATCGTCAAACTCATCCCCAGAGTCCTCCTCGGAGTCTGCTTCCACCTCGAACTCTACCAGAACCTCATCTTAAGGCTCGGTCTTTCATTGAGGCTGCCTTCTCTGCAACCTAAAATTTCCAGCGACTACTCCTCGTATGTCCAGCTCTCTTTCAGCCTCCAAGTTCTCATCGGAGGTCTTCTTTTGCTTCCAGACCCTCCTTGGGGTTGCATTCCGTACCCACCTCGGGTTTCAAGTCTTTTAGAGGAGCTAAAGTCTCATGCTCATAGCAAAGGTGACGATATACATTCCAACATATGAAAAATATAATAATCAAGCACAGACTTACAACATATAAGAAATCCAAGAAACAGACAAACATTCCATACCCCCATCCTACACTCATCACTCCGAACGTAGCATCCTAAGGTCTAACTAAACCTAAGGGACACTTAGGAGCTACCAGGTCGCAACCCAGAGCTCTGATACCATTCTGTGACGCCCCGGAAATTAAATTATAGAAAGTCAAAGTCAAACTAACGTTAACAGACAAAACTTAGCGGAAGACTTCAAATTTAGTTTGGGCGTCACTGCCGTATTCCCGAAGGAACACAAGGCGAGAAAGGAAAACACAACTGTCTGCTAACAGTAACTACTAACAACTCAAAACAGAACTTTAAGACATCATAACGAAAACAAAATAAACAAATTCAAGGACTTCTAGACTCGTCGTCCTCACTTCTAATTCCCGTCCCCAGCATTTAGATCTTCACCTGAAAACAAAACATTTCAAAAATGAGGGGGAAATCTCAATAATGTCTACCCCTAACGTTTAAAACAGTTTAAGTTCATTTCAATCCCTTTTGGGGAGAGGGAACAAGTCAAAACATTTCGCAAACCTTTAACCCTTAACAGTTTTTCTCAACCCAACCAAATCATATTTTAATTAGCGGGCGGGATACCACATCCCTTAAAGTAACGAATATCATACCGGATTCCAGATCCTCTGCCTACCACAGGCTACGACCAGGGTCCCAGACCCTTTGCCTACCACAGGCTACGACCAGAATATCAAGAGTTCACATTTCTGCCTACCACAAAGCTACGACTGTGGTCCTGCACTTTCAAGGCGCACTACGACCAGAATATCAAGAGTTCACATTTCCGCCTACCACAGGCTACGACCAGAATATCAAGAGTTCACATTTCCGCCTACCACAGGCTACGACCAGGGTCCCTGACCCTTTGCCTACCACAGGCTACGACCAAGTAAACCCGCTTAATGTTTCACTTGAATTATTAGTATCTTATGCAAAGCTCAGCTCACAGCTCTCAAGTCAAACCCAACCCAGGTTATCAAAACCAATAATAAAACCACGCATAAAAGATCATCTCAATTTCCTCAACTCATAAATCAAAGATCAGAAAAGTACAAACAGTTATCCAAAACAGATGGTCACATTTCAACATAAAGTCCCCTTTCGGGATGCAATTCTTAAAACAGATTAGAAAACATTAAAACACATGTAAAGGGCATCCGGTGGGGTTTAGAGCATAGACATTACCTGATATACTTCACAGCACAGCAAAAGAAGAACACACTTGAGCTCACTAACGTCTCGCACTAACTCGGGCCTAGAATAAGAATAATTATCTAATCAAAACGCGTTCTAACGAAGTTAGTATTAACTATTAACTACCTAACCCATCCCCTAGGAACACTTAGGTTCCTATCATTTATGAAATTACACTTAACACCTCCAAGAAAACACATAACAAGATCACATATTATTTTCACTCAACAATTATTATAAAAAGAAGCAAGCAGAGGACAGATTATAACGTTCACATAAAACGAGTCACAACTTGACTTCCCGACATCCTACGGGGCTGGTTCTGGACTTTTCGGAAACCTCGGGATGTCTACTAAAACGTCTATGTTGATGGTTAAGCCCAACTCAGTCCCGAAGGACCTCAAAAACACTCGTCTTTCCCATTGGTCCAGATCTGACAGGTTTCGGTAAAACGGTTATAACTCGGGCTATACAAATCAAACGTTCGATCCGTAAAATTCCTATGGTTCCTAACATCTAAGGGAACCTCCAGTTCAAAGGGTTTGATCAAAAAGTAACTACACTAGCCGTGGTGACTCAATCTTTAGACACTAACGAAACTGTCCCGATCCCGGTTCTTTATTTAATTTATAATTTCGGTTCTAACTTCCACCATTCGATCCCGGGTCCTAATTTGGGCTCAAAACAGTAACTAGGGTCTAAGGTATATAGTCCAACCCAACTAAGGTCCAACATCAAACTTTTTCACATTAAACCAATTTATAAAACATGAAAATTCACTTTACTATTGTCACTAACCCTAAAGTCATGCATAAAACAATTATAACATTATCTTAAAAAGAATTCTACATTATTCTAATTCAATATTTCAAGAGTTAACAAGGACGGTTATAACATGTGAGTTTCTTTAGTCAAGATTCGGAAAAGACTTAAAGAATATGTAAATAAACTATAAAGTACATATAAACATTTAAACTACTAATCAAGAAACTCAACAACTAATTTCTTTAAACAAGATTTAATCAAGAATCAAGAATTAATAGACAAGAATCGGATTTTTAGTAATTTAACCAACTCATTTATTTAATCAAGATTACACATGAAATTAAACATGAATGAACCCTAAGAGAATTTAAAGAACATATAAACATTTAACTTAATGAAACAAGAAACCTAATTAATTTTCAAGAATCAAGATTTAGCAAGAAACGAATTACTAACAAAGATTTAATTTAATTTAAACAACCTAATTTGTAAAACAAGAATTTAACCTAGATAAACAAGTTTCCAAATTCATACATACAATAATATTGTGGTCTAAAAATTCATAAAAGAATATAAAGAACATTAAAGAACCACTTTTAAACCTAATAACCAACTATTACAACCTAAATCTAATTACAATTTTATAACATAAAATTACACATATCAAGTAAACAAATTACACATAACAAATAATAATTTACACATAATTACAACCAAGAACAAGATTACAAATAATTTCCCTAAATTACAAAATTACAGAAATAAAAATAATAAAACTGATAATAATAATATTAATAATAATAATAATAATAATAATATAATAAAAACAGAATAATAAAGGAAAAAGAAAACAATTAGGGTTAGGGCTTTAGGGTTTACGTAGGGTTTCGAGGGGGGGTTTCTTGCGGTTTTCCCGGCGACTGGGCGGATGGAGGTCGGGGTGTTGGCGTCGGGGTCAAGGGCGGCGTCGGAGTCGGCGGCGGGAAGGTGGTCGCAAGGGTTGTCGTCGGCTTCTGGTGGCGTTTGGTGAAGGTGCGGCGACGAGGACGTCGCTGGTGGCTGTGGTTGTCACGGGTGGCCGACGACGGTGTTGGCGGCTCGAGGCGGTCGCCGACGGTGGCGACGACGGCCAGCTGATCAAGCGGCAGGTGCGAGAAAGAGGGGGGAAAAAATCGAGAGAGAGAAAGAGGTGGAGGAGAGATGGTTGTTGATGTACGGTGGTTTCTGGCGACAGTTAGGGCGGCCAACTGATGGCCGAGTGGGCTGCTGCGGCGGCTGGTGCTGACGACGGTGGAGGTGTCGCGGCGGTCGGACAGAGGGAGGTGAGGGTTGAGAGAGAGACAGCGAAAGAGAGAGAGAGAGAGGAGGGAGATAGGGCAAGCGGGTGGTGGTGCGATCTCCGGCGACCTGGTGGCGGCGGCCGGCTGGCTGGGCGGACGGCCGAGAGAAGGAAGAGAGAGAGGGGTGTAGGGTTAGGGTTTGGGAGAGAGATTAGGGTTTGAGAGGAGGGTTTAGGGGTTTTATATTAAACACATTTAGGCCCAAATTAACCCAACCTAATCCAAACCCAACCCATTTAAAACAATTAAAACTGATTTTTCTATAACCCAATAATTCTAATAATAGTAATAATAATATTAATTTTAATAATCATATAATCACATAACAAATAATATTCACGTAATTAATCACATAATAATATTAACTAGTGGAAATTACTATTCTACCCTTGTTAGCCCCTCAACGGTCCTACGAGCTCAAGCGTTAGCATAAATAAACACATTACGAACAACAGTAAATAACGAAGTCAAACCTATTTTATTAACGACGTCACGGTCAACATCGTTGGATTTTTCGGGGTTTCACTTTGTATTCTGGTGGTCCAAAATAAAATAAAATTGGATTGTAATGGTACCAAATCCACCTCCACATTCTTCTTATTTTTTGCATTCCTACACTATATTGTTTTTGTTTTTTTCGTTCATGTCCATAGAAAGTTAATGAATTGTAGTTTCTAAAACATTTTCTAAATTATTTTTTTTAGACTCCGAATGATTATTATGATTTTTTAAAAATAATAAAAGTGAAAAAATCGTAAAAAATAGTAAAAAAATGAAAAAAAATTGGGAGAAACGCTGTAAATTCATTAAAAATCATTGTAAAGTGTTATACTAAGTTTTGAATCAAATGCAATACAAAATCTATGATTCCCTCGAAAATATCCCACTACAAATTCAATTTATTTTTTTGGACCACCGTAATACAAAGTGAAAATCGGTCCACCATTGTCCAATTGATGAAAGTAGGGATTATTAGAATCCAATTATCCTATCTATATATATCATCAATTGGACGATGGTGATCAGATTACTTTAGAGATTGGTGAAAAAATAAAATTGGATTTGAGTGGGACGCCGGCGAGTTGAGTGGCGGTGACTCGGTGGTTTGCTGACATGGCACATTAAAGTCAACCCAGTCAAACACATGGTCAACGTGTCATGTCAGCAAACCACCGAGTCACCGCCAGTCAACTCGCCGGCGTCCCACTCAAATCTAATTTTATTTTTTTTGGATCACCAGAATACAAAGTGAAAGTACGGTCCACCATTGTCCAATTTGTGAAAATAGGGATTATTAGAATCCAATTATCCTATATATATATATATATATATATATATATATATATATATATATATATATATATATATATATATATATTTCTGGGTACAAAGGGTGAGGATCGAAATATGTGGATTTTCATGAGGGCATTTTGGAAAATTTATAGTTGATTTTATTTTATTTTTTAAAAAAAATATGTAATATTAATGTGTGTATTAATGTGTATGTTTGCATTAGTGACTCTTATTTCTTTTCCTTTTTTTTCTTATGCACTATTCTTTTTTTTATTCCGTTAAATAAGAAAACTATTCTTTTTATTTTGCATTATTGTCTTTTTCTTTATTCATTTAAATAATACCTCGGTAATATTTTCAACAATATGTACGGTTTATTTGCGCCCCGTGCAGCGCACGGGTCTAAGTACTAGTATTCTAATACTACTGATGCTCTTAAACCTTATTAGAAGATTACTAATACTTTTATATTACCACCTACTACAATAAAGATCTAACTTCATTTTATTAAACTAATATTAGTTATACCTATTGAAACATAAAAATCACATAAACAAAATTTGAATCAAACAATTAACGGAATTAGTCAATATAATTAAAATTCGTAATTACGCAGGTTAACCCATGGTTAAAAATCTAGGTCTTACATTTGTGAACATTGACATTACAAATTATGAACATTGTATGAGATATGTTTATGAACATTCATATTAGTTTATGAGCATTGTAAATTAGGTTTATAAGTATTTATATATTAGTTTATGAGCATTGTAGCTAAAATGTTGAGATTATGAGCATTCGTATTGGAGATTATAAGCATTTATCTACTAGTTTATGAGGATTTATATACTGGTTTATGAACATTCATATACTAGTTTGAAAGAACCCTAGAGGGGGGGGTGAATAGGGTTATGAAAATTCTCTGCACAAATAATCAACTTGTAAAGGACGTTAGGTTCTTAATCTAGTTAGATTAAGATTCAATATAATGCAGAAGTATGATAAAGAACAATAAGCATAAACTGACTAACTTCCTTTATTATACTGAAACAGAATGAAGCAAAGCAACCTAAGGTGAATGTCCTTAGGTTGTACACAGAATAACCCAAGGTAAAGGACCTTAGGGTTTACAGCAGAGAACCAAGCGCCTTTCAAGGACGCTTCTTATTTTCTGGAAAACAACACACACCAAATTCAACCTTTGGTATTTTAGCTCGATCAATCCTAAGTCCGTCTAGGACCGATTACACAAGTATCAATCAAACCTAATTCCGTTAAGGATTGATTACACTCAACCACTAATTTCTCACCGAACACAACTTTTCTACACAAAGAAAAGAACTCAAACTAGAGCACCCTCTGTTTTGGTAACACCAGATTTCTTCATTTGGAACCGTTAATTCAATTTGTGTTTGGTCTTTCCTATTTATGTGTGATTGTTGCTGCTTGTGTCCGTTGAAGAAAGGATCCTCCTTGCTCTGATTTGCTTCTACTTTCCTCTGGACAAAATCTTCCTTCCTTTTTGAGTTTTCCAGATTTGCTTCATTTTGTGCGAGATTTCCGGATTCAAAGATCTTGTTTTTTCTTTCCAAACTCTTGCTCGATTGTGTTCCTGCAATGCATATAGAGCAATCGAATTAGTCTGGTTAGAGAATGGACAAAGAGAATCAGATGACTCAGTTTCCAGAATTAATTTCCCTGTTTCTTTGCTCTTTTTGTCTTTCGTGCTTGACATGAACGTCCTTGAGATGCTTGACATAAATGTCCTTCAGCCTCTTGACGTAAATGTCCTTCGGCCTCTTTCGTATCACAGCTTTTCTAGCTAGATGAATTTTGGCTTTTATTCAAAACCGATCCAGTCACTAAGGTAACATCCTTGAGGGGTTCTAACATAGTTTAATTATGAGCAGTTTAGTAAAAACATCAAGTCATGGGTACGGTATTCGTATTGGAAGTTAAGAATATTCGTATTAGATCTTATAAACATTCATCTGTTGGTTTATGAGCATTCATATACGAATTTATAACATTGATAGGGTGTATATTTTTCTGAACATCCATATTAGAAATTATGAACATAATTTTTATTGTTTTTGAGCATTTTACAAAATGGTTAAATAATAATAAAAAAAAAAGGTATTAACACAAGAACAGAAAAAATAGAAAATAAAAAAAATAAATTGACACATCTTCTTAAAAAATAATTATTGATACAAAAATAATAAGTATAATTCAATCACTTTGAAAATAATAAAAAAAATTCATACATTAAATTAGAATAATTATTGATATGAATTTTAAGAAAATTAATTTTAAAAAATTAATTAGGGGAGGTGGGCGACCCCGGGCGCATAAGAAGTGCGTGCACCTGGGATCCCCATCGTACTGGAGAGGGGAAGAAGAGAGGAGAAACCAAGTCATCCAAATATGAGAGAGAATGAAAACCAAGTCATCCCACAATTGGAAGCACATATACAAGGATCTCACCCTTTAAAAAAAAAGTAAAAGATAATTCTAGACATCCAGTTTGATTTGCCTATAAATATTGCAAGAAACATTCACCACTATCAAAGTCAAACAAACCCTGATCATCATCATCATCATCATCATCATCATAGAGAGGGAGAGAGAGAGAATGGAGCTGTTGAGGAAGGAAATGGAGAGAGTAGGATTGAACAGCAGCAAAGAGAAGGAGGTGATGAATGGGAAGAGTAATAATAGTAATAAGGAGCAACAAAAAACAATGCTGAGGACACCAGCTGATCTATTTGATCACCCTTCTTTCTACTCCTTTGTTCTTGACATGCCTGGTATTGATGCTGAGAACATTAAGGTATCAACCCTAATCACTCTCTTGTCTATATTTTAACCCAAAAACTCCAAAATAGTTTCGGAATTCAACTTGTTGATTTTCAAGATCGTAGGTATAGAATATATTGATTAAGACCCAAATTATAATACATGCTGCATTTTAGACCCTAAAGCATAGGGTAATTAATTTCTGGAGCATTGGTTTTCATTCTTAATTTTTTGGATCCTAAAGTTTATGAGCTAAATAAAAAAAAAGACCTTTAAGTTTGTGGGCTGAGAAAAAGACCTGTGTACCAATTTTCTTTTTCTTCCCATGTTTGAATTACTCTCCCGGTTGCCACCAACTTCAAAAACTGATATAGTAGCTATAATACCCATCTCTTGTTCATGTCGAAAATACTTAAACCCTTGGTAATTAGGGGTCAAATAGCTTTGACATTAATAAGAGATGTATTATAGCTTAAATATCAGCTTTAACTTTAGTCCTAAAGTTTTGAGTCAATCAGGAGAGAAATTCAAAGATGGGAAAAAAAAAAAGAATGGGACATGAGCCTTTTTTTTCAATCCACAAATTTTAAGGTCTTTTTTATTCAGTCCACAAATTTTAGGATCCAAAAAACTAACATTGAACACCAAAGGTTGAGAAAACTAATTACTCAACACTTCCAAAATACAAACAAACCCAAGTTTAATTTCTCTTCTATTCTTTGCTTTCTTTTTAAACGATTTAGTGATTGTGATTGCGACCTGTCGCTACTAAAAATATGTGTATTACCAACCATTTTTCCAACCAATTTAAAATGGTTAGAAAAATCAACCATTTTAGCAACTATTTGATGTTCCAACTATTTTCTAAAAAATTTTGTGGGAAAAATGGTTGGAAATTCCAACCAATTCTGCTAAAATGGTTGGAAAATTTTCCTACCACCCTTTTTCCTATTATTTGAAGATGGTTGGAAAATTTTCCTACCACCCTTTTTCCTATTATTTGAAGATGGTTGGAAAAATGGTTGGATTACTAACCATTTTTCCAACCAATTTCAAATAGTAGGAAAAAGGATGGTAGAAAAATTCTCAACCAATTTTAGCAAAATTGGTTGGAATTTCAACCATTTTTCCCACTAATTTTTTGAAACATAGTTGGAATATCAAATGGTTGCTAAAATAGTTGGTTTTTCCAACCATTTTAAATTGATTGGAAAAAAGTTGTTGGTAATACACAAATTTTTAGTAGTGTGTATGCTGCGTACTATTGGCCCATATGAACATTAGGGTAGATCTCTCCCAGATTCCAAATACATATTTTGTTCATCAAAGTGCGGAACAATATGGATACACGATGAAAGAAATGGTCATTGAACGTGCATGCATATCACCACTTCTCTCTCATGTACATTTTTACTTGTTCAAATTATTTATGCATTACAAAACGGGACAGTTGTCTACTATACATGAATTCAACCTCAAAATTGTTTTATCAAGCAAATTCGATTCAGACCATCCTGTTATTTTCGTTTTTTCTTTTCCTGAAGAGCATCACGTCTGCTACATTAATGCAATGCAAATTCTAAGGGGTTTTTTTTTTTTGTATTTTGGACCCTCTGAAATATAGGGTAGTTTATTTTTTGAACCCTTAATTTTCATTGTTAATTTTTTGAAACCTAAAATTTATAGGCTGAATAAAAAATTACAGTGTTAACCTAAAAAAAAAGTTTGTATACTGTTTTTCTTTCTCTTCCCATATTTGAATTTCTCTCCCTGGCTAGCGGCAGCTAAGGGTACTTAGGGATATTATAAGCAGCTTCAATATGAATAAGAGTGTGTATTATAACTTTAACAAAGTTTTAACCTTAATCATGAAGTTTAGCGTCAATCTGGGGGAAAACTCAAATATGGGGGAAAATAGAACCGTACACGGCCTTTTTTTCAATCCAAAAACTTTAAGATTTTTTTTTTATTCGACCAAAAACTTTAATGTCCGAAAAATGGAGACTTGAAACTAAGACTAATTATGGTTCTTTCATTTCAAGTTATTCAACTATATAACATTGAATAAATAATCCTCCTCTAATACGTTAGAAAATACTCTCAGTTTGGTTTACTCAGTTCTAGTATTTGACAGAAAAATGAGGCAACTGCTTACATAACACCCTCCTTAGAT
Organism: Portulaca oleracea; assembly: GCA_029582165.1. NCBI lineage: Eukaryota > Viridiplantae > Streptophyta > Magnoliopsida > Caryophyllales > Portulacaceae > Portulaca > Portulaca oleracea. The sequence goes on from CM055873.1 coordinate 9,950,418, forward strand.
ATAATTATTATTTGATGGAAATGTGTAGGTGAGAGTGGAGAATGGGGGGATACTTCATGTGTCAGGGAAGAAGAAGAAGCAAAAAATGGGAGAAGGTGTAAAAGTGTTAAGGGTAGAAAGGAGAAAAGCAAGGTATATGAGGAAGTTTACTTTGGCAGATGATGCAAGCCATGAGAATATCAATGCCTCTTACAAAGATGGTGTCCTCATCATTACTGTTCCCAAGAACATCCAACTTGCTCATCCTCAACATGCCCAAGAAGAATGTGATGTTACCACTACTACCACCACCACCACCACCACCGTCACTGCCGCCACCAATGTCGAAGAATGTACCACAACCACCACCATCACTGCCGCTACTGATGATGTCGAAGAATCAAGCTCCACCTCCCCTACTGCTGCCACCACTGCTTCTACCACCCCCTCTACTGCCACCACCAATGAAGATTATGTTTCTGTTTCTTAGGGGAAATTTTGCTATTATTAGACTATTTTATGTCTCTGTCCTCTCTTTTTATTTTTTTTTTAGAATTTTTGGATGTTAATATACTGAACTTTCAGAGTATTGAACAATAATATACACTGAATTGTGACCTTGGATAATAATACATTGTACTTTAGGGGGTGTTGAATAATAATGCACCCAGAAAGATTCTGATAGTGGCTGACTCGATGGTGATCCTACGTGGCAGGCTGATCACGTAGGATTACCACCGAATGAACCACCGTCGAAATTGTTCCCAGTAGGATTATTATCCAATACCCCCCAAAGTACAGTACATTATTGTCCAAGACCAAAGTTTAGTGTATTATTATCTAATACCCTAAAATTTTAGTATATTAGTGTCCAAAACCCCTTTTTCTTTTATGTTTATGTTGTTTTATGTTTATTTATTTTGAATGAGTTTTGTTGTTTCCTACAGTTTTGGGTTGAGTTTTGGTCGCCAGTGGGGTAGGTGTACGTATGAGATGTTTGAATTTGTGTTTGTGTTGTACTTGAGCAGAGGTGTTACATATTACTTTGTTAGAGATCGAGTTAACTGTTGGCCTACATGAAGAGTTAAAACTCTCCTATCATATAGTTTCTCCAATTCACAATGCTTTAATTTTTTATCAATTTACAAAGACTTAAACTCGAGACATTGCTTAATTAACGGGAATAAATATGAAACTACTTAAACCTAACGTATGTCGGTCTTAGTTTTGAGTATATTGGATGAGTTACATTCTAGGATACCAACATGATAAACAACCAGGATGATAACAATAATCATCCGTGCAGTCTCGCTAACGAGGTTGGGGGAATCTAAACATAGACAACATTTCCTATACATGAAAGCATATGAAGAAGTTGATTTTAACGGACCCATAAAAACCTTTTGATAAATGAAAACAAAACCAATTTGAAAACCTATTGCAAAATTGCTTGGGAAACCAAGAGAACGAGAGAAATGAAGGAAAAGGTGACTTCATCTTGTGTGCTCCAAGCAAGAAATAGTTGAACAGTGAACTAGATGTACTTGGAAAATACAAACGTAGGGATAACACAAAAAAAAAAAAACATGCAGAAAAGGCAAAACAAAGCATCCTACCGACAGCTTCCCATCCCTTCACTCGACTAGCTTAATACTAGCCCACTAGACAACCTATCAAGTTTCATCTCCTTCACTAAAGATTTGTTTGGGAAAGATTGTAAATAATGATAGAAGTTCATAAACAGTAAAGGATGGTGATAGCAGTTAAGTTTTTGTAAAGGAAAGTAATTTACAGTTGACAAGTCCTTTCTGATATTATAAGAGTTTATAAGGGTAAGTTCGTAATTTACATATTAGAAAGGTTATTATGTTGTCAAATCATATTAGTTTATTCTCCCATAACGTATCATTGATAGAGGTCACTCCTAATTTATCATTGTACACATCGTTCCTAACCCTATCCAACTTAGTGACCCAACAATTCCACCAAGCCATCCACATTTTTGTGACTTCAATATTTGATAATACAACCTCTTTATAGACCAACACTCCGAACCATATAACATTGTTAGTCATATTATCACATGATACACCTTATCAGTAAGCTTAAACTTTATCCTCTTTCCATTTACCAAACAACACTCTTGAAACCGTCTTCCACTTTTATCCACCAATTTTAATCTGATTCATTATATCTTATTAACATCCACCTCACTTCGCAAAATATATATGAAGTAGCGAAACTTCTTCACCCAAGGTATAATGTTCCCTCCAATAGTACTAACTTGACCATTGTCTACCTAATTCACCTCACTAAAATGACATCTCATATACTCTATCTTCATCTCACTTTATCTAAGGCCCCCTTATCTTTAAACTCTCACATGATTTATTAATCAAAACTACATCATCCAAACAAAAATATTATACACCACGATAATTCATCATGACTGCTAAATGTTCTTAGTTTACCAGTATGATAAATAAAGTTAAGTAAAATGGTTTATCATAACAGAAATCTTATACCATTCTATGTTATAACTTATAACTTATTAATTTCAATTTGTTGAAGTTGTAGGTGTTAGCGTGTACATTTACTTTCTTTTAGGTTGTAAGCCCTATCTCAACCATAATAGCATTATGAAAGTTCCTAACATATCTGATACCCTGCAAACCATGGGCATCTGAATATTCCGGGCATTGCACTCGCATATACCAAAAATACTACACCTTAATTTGAAACAATACACGACGATTCGTTGGTCTTTTTCAAGATGTGATCTATGACATCTAATGAAACAGATACTTCCACAATCAAGCTTGAAAGAATCCCCTTCAATTGATAAATCCCCCCCCCCCTTTTTTTTTTCTCTTTTTCCTTTTTGTTGGGGGTGGAGGGTGTTAAAACTTAACTGTGAAACAGTTTGAATCTCTCTCAGAAGCCTGCAAACATTACACACAATGTGAAAGGGCCAATAGACTAACACAAGACAAATGAAAATTACATAAATAAATACAACTCGGCAACTCCTTGCCCTCAGCTCTACTTAAAGAGGTCGGCAAACATCTGCCATTCACACCGGCAGCCACAGATAGAAGAAAGAAGAAACCAAGCCATGCCACACGATATGAACATCGCATCTTCTAAGGGCAAATAGTGGAGGACAAAGGGCCTAAACCCTATATAATCATATCACCATTCCTAAGTGCTTGTTTAATCTGTACTTTGGTCTGGGACAACATGCCTTCTTTGACGAGGTGCCATCTCCTCAGAAAAGTTGAAATTGGAAGCAGCATTAAGGACATTGGCAATTTGCAGAATTGTAGATTGGATTGCTGATGCGCTTGGATGTACACATTCCGGGAGGCTAGGCAGGCATTGAGGAATGTACTCGGGTCTCTTGTTTGTTGGGGGATACAGGGTCAAAACTGCCCGACAAAAGATGAATCTGTACATGACAAAAAGAAATGTCTCAAGTGAAAACATTGCCTCCCAATTGGAGGTTTAAAGGGAATGCAGTTTAGGCAGGGGAAGTGTACGAGTTCAACGGCTACAGCTGTTTCCTTTATGATGCTTATGTTTACTATGATTAACTTCATCATGCCTGATAGCTAGAACCACTCTCCAAATAATTACAAAGGAAACAATTTAGAAGAATGAGAGAATGTAACACATGCACAAACTAAAATCAAACAAAATCAATACATTGAAGTACTGATTAAGATTTTTTGTCTTATTCCCTTTTTCTGGGTGTCGTTTTTGGAGGGGGGGGGGGGGGGAGGGGGGCAGGGGGTTTGAAATGACAGGATCTGACCATTTAGAGCAAAAACCAAGGAGGCTTTGTTTTATTCTACCTATCTTATTTAGTTGGACTTTCTGCTAGCTAGATCTCTCCAAACAAAACAATAACCAGGGCATACACCAGTTTTGGTTTATTCACTGGACAAACAGATTGGACAGTTGCTGATAATTGCTAATCAGCAACAAAAATCAGGGTATAATTCAGCAAGGGCATTTTGGTTTAGTCTACAATGGTCTCTAGATGTTCCTAGAAAGAGGAGAAAAGTAGTAACATATGCATAACCTATGAACCCAAATATTTCAAACCAAAAGCAAATGGAGGAATAGAAGTTCCTCAAACATTCATTTGAACCGGATACCACATTCCTTAGCGCCAGACAAACAAGTAAGCCAGATGGCTGCGGAAATAACAGACTAAGAAGGTATGGGAGAAAAAACATTGGCTCCTGGCTCAAGATCTGCAAGATTCCATTAATCCTCAGTCAAGTTTGACTAGGAACATGAAATGAAACCGAAAGAAGCCTAGGCTTATTATAGTTTTTGCTTATCAGCAAACATAAATTAGCTTTTTTTTTCCAACGGATATATTGATTTCTTGATGTCCATAATATGGATAGTTGAAAAATATTATTTTTCAAACTGTTGTGGCTAAAGCAAACTGTCTCACTAAACCTCCTCTGCATCTTCTACATTTAGTAGGTAGCGAACGTTTCTAAAATCATGGTTCAATTTGAACCAGTCTCTGTAACTTGCAAATTTAGGAGTAAGACTACTACACCCGACCCCTCCATACCTCGCTTCGGCTGGATTTCAGAATAGTGGTTTTGGTTTTGGTTTATGGATATCTTGATCAATTCATATGTTGAAATTGGCTATCTCATCTGCTCATACATCTCACAGTCTCATTGTGCTTACCATTAACTAACACAAATAAGTTTATTTATTACGTATGCATATTTATTCATCTCATACTTGCAAATAAAGCACACCTGTTCATATTTAAAAAGTTTTCACAGGCCTCTATGACTCACTTCCGAGGATTTATACAAGGATGAGGGTGCATAATTTGAAATCTAAGGCTTAACTGGAGTCATAGTTGATAGATGGGGTTGGGGTTGGGGGAGACATGAAACTGATGAGGGGAAAAAGAATACCTGAGCAGGAGACGCCTGAGAAATGGATCACAGAAAACTTGAGACCAGACAGGGTCAAGATTGCCAGATGATGCCAAATTCAATCCCCAGTCACTCGAAGACGAAGACAGAATCTGGTTGGCCTTTTCATACACATCCTAAACCATACTCTCAAGTGAGTTTACATTATGAAACTCAATTTTAGAATTGAAATGAATGAGATGGTTGACAAACCTACCACTTGAACATCAGAACCAGAAAGCCCAAGAAGCAGGCAGAAAGCCTGAACAGGAGCAGTAAGAAAGAGGGTGAACAAACTTCCATTTGCCTGCCAAGAAGAGTCACTATTCGGCATAGGTGGTGATGACCTTGGGGACAATAGCATAGCTGCTGGCTCTCCTTTTTCTGATCCACTTAATGTCTGCATGGATTTATAGAATTAGAAAAGGGAGAAAAGTCAATTCTTGTATTAGACGGGATTCTAAGCAAAATGTAGTGAAACCAATCCAATCACAAGCTAAGAATCTTGTGAAAGGGGGAAGGGGGACCTTAGGTTTCAAGGGTATCAACCACTGACTATTACGCTATGAAAGAAGTGGATGAGTTTGAGCATAGCATTTTGCTTAGTCCTATAGGGAATCAGGAAAAATTCCAACCAGACAGCCAAAACTACTTTGTGATATTCCATTTTCTTTACAACAATTGCCTCAGAGCAGCTTTATTTATTCCATACACAGAGACAGTGAAATGTGGTTTTTTTTTTTTTTTTTCCTGAATAATTCCCATGGAGTGAACAGCCAAGCATCCAGGCAGACAATCAAGTTTCCATATGTAAAGAATTGAAAATACAAAACTTATCCTGTTAGGTTAAGACTTAGGTAGTGTTGAAATATGTGCTCTTTTTCACTAGAAGCTAATACTAATAAGCTAACAAACACAGTTCAGCTGGATTGATATGCAAGGACTAACATCCAAGCTTAGGTTGCTACAACTTCCTAGTGGCAAGGGGTTCTCAACTGGCAGGCCCAGGACTTAGGTTTAGGAGGGCTTGTTTGGCTTCTAACAGACCTGTACCACCACAGGGAAAAAACAACAACAAACGCAAAAATAAAAACAAAAACAAAAAGCAGAACACTCATTGGGCAATTAGACCTAAATCCAGCTATGAGATTAGGAGCTCCTAAGAAAAGTAAGTTGAATCAATAAACAGTTCATTAGTTGTTGAAGACATGTCATTTTCTGATTCAACTTTCTCCCTCCTCAAGCATATTCTACCAATCATTCACAACTTGGAGCTGAGAAATTATGCCCTCAACTTACCCAAGCTCCTAATCTCGCTGGCAATTGAATCAGATCATTTAAGACTTTTAAGTGATTGATTCCACATTGTATGCAATACGAATATTAGCATCATAGTAAGGAAGTTTTAATATTTTACAGAGCTGCTCTCTTCTGAGCTGATAGCTACATGCTATATTTTAAGCTGCTCTCCAGAGATAAGAGGTTGAAAAAACACCCACCAAACCAAAGAGTTGCATAACATTGGTGACATTTGATGCAATTTTCCAACATGCCATCAAAATGTTCCCCTACCCACCTCCACCGCAAAAGAAAAAAAAAAAGAAGAATGTATTCTAAATACCTCTAAAATAATATGCAAATATGAGGCATTGGCAATTCACAGGTATTGCATTATGTAAATATATTTCTAATCCAATATAAAGATTGAAATTTTTTTTAAAATAACTCAGTCCCAAATGAGTGAAGCTCAGAGACTTGCCTTGAATGCCCCACTGCTGTCACTATCAATAATAACGAAGAGCGGCCTTCTTGTAAATGGGAGTAAGTCGGAAGGGTAAACGAAATTCGATCCTGAATAATTTGAACGTTAATTAATCAAAAAATGTTTCAAAAATTAACATTTGAAACAGCTTCCTCGAATCTTTTTCTACATTTCTGTCATTCACCACATGTCAGGAAATAACAAACAAAACATTGAGAAACATTGTATCTTGAAAGATAAGCAGAATAGAAACTGAAATCCACTCGACAACAAACAACACCACGAGGACAGTCAATGAAAAACTTAAAAAGAGAGGAAAACCATTTAAATAATTGAAGAGGACTTCCCAGCACCTCACAAACTTCCAGGATGTACTTGGTACAGAATGGTTGGAAAAATCTGTCTCATGGACTTCTAAACAACACCCCCCCCCCCCCAAAAAAAATAAAAAATAAAAAGAACTACCACAAAAATAAAAAAAAGGGTACAGAATGACTTGGGGAAATCCATCTCACACACTTCTAGGATGACAGTGGTAGATGATACTTGAGAAAATCTATCTCACGGAGTCCTATAGTCCTCACCCCCCTACTCTTGTCCTGTCTGATACAAACTGCTTCTAAGTTCTATCATTCAAAGAATCATCTCATAGATTTCTAGGATGGTACAGACTACAGAATGCTTGAGAAAATCCATCTCACTGACCTCAATGAAGCTGATGCCTCATGTCTGAGGCGACTTTATATGTACATCATGGAGAATAAAGAACTGAATCCAAACAAGAAAAGTATATGAACCATCCAAATCATTGATCTTCTATCATCAGCCTCACACATTCAATAAAAATGAAAAAAATCAATTGTGCAAACATTATCTGGCACCTCCAGAGGAAGAAATCTTAATCATCTCCACAAGAACAATGATCAAAATTAGAAAATGGTAACCCTGCCAACCCATGTGGACAACATAGGCCACTTCCATTGAAAAATTTAACAATGTTACCAAATATAAGAAAGACGATGCCACCTTTGGATAAAACTTAAAAATTCGAGCAACTACCAGACAACATCATGCTTGCAAAGTCTTGCGATTTATATAGTCTGGAGAATCCTATTATTTTGGGTTATTGGGATGTTTAGATCTTAGCATTTTGATGTACTGGATTTTGTGCATAGCCTATATTTTGGTTGTGCATAACTTCGTAGGATGCTTCATAAGCATCTGATCTTTTCATCCTATTATTAATATATCTTATTTCTTATCAAAAAAGACATAATCTGGAGAATCCAAGAAGATCAAATTTTCCGCAACAGTTAAGCACTTGACTCCAATTAATATCCTGAAAGGACGTTGGTTTACACTCACTTATCTTACAATTGCTTTCATTATTAGTGCACCAAATAGCCAAAGGGAGCATCTTCAATCCTAAACTAGAGCATCTTCCTTCTTCATGTCCATGTCACCAATACATCATTGACCTTTGAAGGCTGAATCCAACTAACACTGCCATGAAAAGGCCACATCCCAAAGAGAACAGACCCAACAGCAATGAAAAAGTAGAGAGTCAAAAAAAGTCTTCCTCCAAAAGACAAGCAGAATGAACTAGGTGTTAACTTCATTGCATATCATCTTGAAGACTAGCTACTAAAACAGCCATGTTAAAATGCTCCACCCTACTGCCAAATCAAAAGCAAGTAGACCAGATACGATATTTAAGATCCCTAAACAATGTAGCTTAGAGGAAGGAAGAAAGTGTCCAGGAGAGAAAATCTGAATGACAACTTGCAGCAAGCTGATGAATTTTGCAAATAAAGACTATCTACTAACATACTGATTGCTGAGGGTGTAATCATTTTGCTTCTATCAAATTTGTAATCAAGCTCCATACACATCCTTCCCGAATTCAATTCCATCAAAACTTCATTTCGATGAAAACTCAATATTTCCACAGCAATGGGAGCATAATCATTTTGCATCCGTCATTAGCCTTATGGTCAACATGATGAAGATATAACTTTAACAGGAACTCAAAATCTGCTAATAACACTTTAATAGATAGAAGATCAAATGAGTGCACAAAGCTAGCAAGTACAAAGTTCAAAAAGGAACAAACAATGTTGCCCACTATGGAATTATGGAGCAATATTAACCAATATGAACTATAATAACCAAATATAATCAGCATAATAAGAGCCAAGTAGGACAAAACAACAATGGAATTATGTACCAAAATATGTTGGCACTTCTCCTTTCTTAATAAGTACGTATTTATTCATGGATTACAAGTAAAACATACCTTCATGTCCACGAGAACCAATATGAACATAATCAGTGTGACTATTTGATGGGCCTTCTGCAACCTTTCCAGCAGAAGGGCTTTGACCATCAGGCATGGAAGTCACATCAAAGGTAAAGCTTTGAGAATGAAGGCTCCTAGCATTGCTCTCAGAACCAAGACGACTGCCAGTACCAGAGGAAGATGAGGAAAATTGTCCACCTTTCCCTGATACATTTTGAGGAATGTAAGAGGCATGATGAACCTAACCTTTTGACAAAATGGGAAAAGAATGACTCAGGAAAACAGAAAATGGTACACAGCAACCTGATAAATATATTAAGAGAACTCCATCAGAAGGAAGGTCATCACAAGCTGTGGCCAGCACCTATCATAGAAAGTAAAATGTTACATTGTCAGAGATGAACTCAAACTTGTTACCAATAATGCATAAAGGTTGGACAAAGCGATCACAAAGCATCCATCTTAAATTCAGCATATGCAAACACTAAACCGGCAACACTTTAGATAAAGATTATACATACTGCAACGAAATGTGTAATGGTTGGACGATACAGGATAGCTTTCCGTGGATTAGGTGGCAAGGTGGGATCAGTAATATCTTGAGAGTTATTAACAGTAGCTTTCCCAGTTCCATTATGACTTGTAACACCTCCGGACTGGTAGAATGCACCAGAAGGCTCCCATTCAAGATTCTGAAGCATTCTGTAAGTATCAAGGGTAAGCTCTGAAAATTTGACCTGTATCATCAGTGGAACAAAAATAAGATATGTGGCTCACCAGATGAGAGTGAAACTGTATAATAAGAAAAAAAAAAGGGCACTTAAATAGAGAGACAAAAGTAGATCTAACCTCATTCGGATGGTAGCTACAGAGTACAGCATCCCGTAATCTTAAATTTCTTTTCAGGTTATGAGAGGAAACATGTGGCAGTGTGTCAGGATGAGGATCAAGAACAAGACTGTATCTCAAAGGCCTGATGTTCAGAAAAGCTGTATCAGCTTTCAAAAATTTTACTATTTCTTGAACAACCAGCTTCCACTCTCTGAAGTTAGCTTCCTAACAAAGAATAAGTTAATCAAGTCACTGACACATAAAGCACATGGTTAATGACAGATTCAAAGAAATAATTTATCACATACAGGAACTAAGAATGTGTCATATAGACATAAATTTACTTGGTCAAATTTACAAGGCCATAACTGAGAACTAACTTCTATCACCCATGACCAAGTAAAACAATTCTACATTAGTACAATTGTTTGAAAAAACTAAGTACTTTTTTTATGATAGAAAGTCTATATAAATATATATAATAGTATGATGAAAAGATGGGATGCTTAGAAAGCATCCTACATAACTATGTACTACCACAATACAAGCTATCCACAAAGTCTACTGCATACAAGGTGGAAGAACTAAACTTCCCAAGAATCCAAAGGAAAAGTGACTTGATGAAACTGTTTTTCAATTTCTGTGGAGAAGTTTCAACTCCTTCAAAAGCCTTATAGTTCCTCTCTCTCCAAATTTTCCAAAAGATCGCATGTGGCATAACCATCGCGTTCCTCTTCTCCAGTGTCCTACCAAAGAAGCCCTCCCAGGCTCTGGCTCCTGATTGAATATGGAACAACCCACGAAATGCCTAAACAACCAAAAGCTAAATCCCAAAGAGACCAAGCAAAATCACAGTAAAGCAATAAATGGTTTGGTGATTCAAGATTTCCCTTGCTCATAAAATGCATATTACCCAAAGTATTCCCTCTTATTTGTAGACTATTACAAGTCAAGATGCTCCCAGGCATCACTTCCCAAAGAAAAAAAATGCAACCTCCAAAGGGGCTAAACAATTCCAAATAATGGTGGAAGGGAAAGCTTCATCCTCGATAAGATTCATTGTTGTTAAGCCCATATCAAGTAGTTTTAAATTATAGGAGCTAACTGTAAAGAGCCCTTTCTTACTCAAACCCCATTTGACCAAGTCTTCAGGAGAGTCTCCTAAAGTGGCCTCATTAAAAGTGTTGAAAAAAAATTGACAAAAGATTCTTCATCAGCAAAGCCATCTTGAATAAAAATAGGAGACCAAACATTAGATTCTAATACTTCATACTTGCTGCCAACAATCTAATTGAAAACCATTGCAACAAAAACCAAGCAGAAGTCACTCAGACATCAGAGAATCCTCAGTTGAACATCATTATAGATTTTGGGTATCCACTAACGGCTCTCAAAATATACTTAAAGAATAAAAGTATGCACAGCCCTCTTTCTCTGTCAACCAAATTAAGAAACATCATACACTGACGTAATCCTAGCTGTAAGCATCATTTCCAGCTTTTCCATAGTGCCACATCTTGGCAATCATTAGAGCTGCTCAATGAGCCATTGGGAGATGATAAAACTTAAAGCTCACAATACCAGCCAAATGGCAAACCTCTCTGACTGCATCCAAAAATATTCAAGCAGTCACCCGTTTCAAAGACAATTTACAATATCAAACTTGTTGGAAAAGAGATCCTTGCTTCTTCCTCCCACAGAAATGACAGAATGACAGATTATATACACCTCAAAATATTGTAAAGACGTGAAGAATTTGCTTTCTACCCCAAAAACCAGCCTTCAAGCATGATAATTTCACCGCTTAAAATCATTCCGAAGTAATTTCATCTTGTGGCTTTTACACCATTTAGTGTCATTGTTCATGGAGTGTAAAGTCCAACCATCGATACAGAGCACTCACATCATGATTAGGATGTCAAACTCTTCTTATTGTCTCCAAACCCAATAGAATACAGGAAAACATCCCAGGTCAATCTACTGACCATCCATAATGGGGTGAAGAACAAGACTGACATAAAGTTAATTTGCAATACTAGCACCAGGATTCAATGTAAAAACACCATGCCCACACCACTAAACAGGGAGGAAATGAAAAAAATGAAGGGAGAGAAATGACAAAAGCAAATGCCTCAAAATTCGTCATTCCATTAACAAGGACAATTCGTCTTCATTACCAAGACACAAGATTGTAAAACAGTGAAGAACTCCAACAACAGAATCCAGGTTAGGATATTCAGTAGGCTTTCTCATATGAGATGTGTATTTTCTTTTTCCGATTTTATGTGCTTTGGTTTGGTTTATTACGAAAGAATTTCAAGAAAGCTTGTAGAAAACTGACCTGGTCATCCAAACTGACCTGGAAAAAATAACTAAATAAATAAACACTTCACGTATCCAACTAGGTGTTCTCTTCAACTTGCTGCCCGACTATATTGCTGTAAGCTGGAAAACGGGTGACCACTGATTGAAATAAAACATTGGTCTAGTATCTAGGATTTATAATGTTTTTTATGGGAAGGGTCTACATTAACTTTGCTAAACAAGTCTTCACGAGTAAGATTTTGGCTTTGGAGTATGATGGACCATACCAAATTGCCTCACTATATTGTTCTCTACATGTTTTTCCATGGATCACTTTATCAACAATTTTCAATAGAATCCAGCATAGCATCTGTTCTGCGCAATTCAATCTTTCCAGCAATTATAGAGCAGTACCAGCAGCAAGTCTAAACGCTTAGCACTATGGACATTGGCACCCTGCCATAGGCAGGATTTTCACAGAATTGGTTCATAATTAAGAGCATGAAAATAAGCCTTGAATGAAAAGGTCAACCACATGATGAAGAAGCAAGCAACAGCTATAATACAATCCCAATTACTCCCTTCATCAGAATAACAAACCAATAAACAAAACGAAAACTAAATCCATATAAAGTCAGAATGACATTTATTCTAGGATCAACACAACCATGATTAACTGCTCAATTAGGGCCAAAATTGCATTGTAAAGAGGATGCTATTCTGATATTTATGCTCTAAATTCATCAGCACAGTGAAATCCAAAGCAACGTATTTACCACAGACATGGATTTGACATATGCCTGTATGATGAATAACCAACAAAAGAAAGGGGAAAAACGGAATGTAGAAAGGCATTCGGGTTATAACCTGGAAAGCCCGCTTGCACTCATCAAGCAACATCCTTAAGTGGCTCACTAATTGATGGACCATTTCTCGGCGATTGAAGAGCAAGCACACCATGATGAACCTAGCAAGAAATCTCAATTGCTTATGTGCAACATTAAGATCTTGAAACATGCCCTCTTTGAAATATTCCCTCGTCAATATGGCTTCATAAAATACATAAGATTCTGACAGATAACTTGCTTCACTAGTTCGCATGTACTGTCCAAAATAAAGCTGAGCAATTCGAGAGGCAATCTCACCAATCTCCCATCTCTTAAGCCCAGCCTCAACTAGCTTCTGCCGATTTTCCTGCTGAAACTTCCATAGCTCTGTGTACACCTTAAATACTTTATAAAAGTAAGTATCAAACCTGCATTATCGAAAACTAATATTCAGTACTTGGGCAGTACATTCAGCATACAAACTACAGAGAGCTATAATTGTCCTGTAGTGCGACCCAAAGTGAGAATTAACTCAACCTTTCACAGGGAGTTGCTATTGTCCATTCAAACTTTGGGATATTTGCATTTTGGACCCCAAAGTATAGGGGTATTTATTTTCTAGATCCTTGGTTTTCATTGTTTATTTTTGGGACCCTAAAGTTTATGGGTTGAATAAAAAAGGACCTTAAAGTTTATAGGTTGAAAAAAAGGCCCGTGTACTGTTTTTCTTTTGCTTACCATGTTTGAATTTATTTCCCGATTAGTGTCAAACTTCATGACTAAGGCTAAAACTAATATTAAAGCTGTAATACACCTCTCTTATTCATGCCGGAACTACTTAGACCCTGGGTACTTCAGGGTCTAATTAGTTCCGACGTGAATAATATAGATGTATTATAGCTTCAATATCAGTTTTAACATTACTCCTGAAGTTTGGCGCTAATCGGGAGATAAATTCAAACATGTGAAGAAAAAGAAAAACAGTACACGGGCCTATTTTTCAACCTACAAACTTTAAGATCCTTTTTTATTCAACCCATAAACTTTAGGGTCCCAAAAATAAACAATGAAAACAAAGGGTCCAGAAAATACTTCGGGGTCCAAAATGCAAAAAACCCTTCAAACTTAACCACCATAACTTTTCCTAGCAGTCATTCGACGCTTCAAAATTTTAGACAACTTTCAAACTGAAATATTCAAATCTCTCAAAAGCTAATGAATCAGCAAAAATCATCTGTAGATAGCACCTGCAACTACAACAGCAACAGGTATACAGATAAACAGGACAAGACATAAGGTCATAGCCTACGTTTATGTGTCATCAGACCTGGTTTGGGAGGGAGGGGGGCGGGGGGACTGATACAGTGCCAATGTGGCATCCACCCAAGGGAAGATTTTTTGATTAGCTACTGCACTGGTGATAAACCAACCACAATACAGCCAAGAAGGGGAAAAGGCAATGAAACACTGTAGCAGGTAGCAGGTAGCAGGCAGCATTCTGATACCAAACTAATTTTAAACAGAACTCATCATTTAAAGAACTTAGTATTCTCAAACCCATTATTTTAAATCTCATAATAGCCAATTCAAAGTAGGGGGAGGGGACATAGTGCCATCCATTTTTATTTTTATTTTTTGTTCTTTTGTTTTTTGATGAGTAATAAAATGTCTATTAATAGATACTGAAGGGATTGTACAAAAGGAGGCCATGACAAAAAGAACCTTAGACCTCAAGCTCTACACAAGAATCATATCAAGAAAATTCAAAGGAATTCATCTTGCCAACATAAACAAGTTCTTGACACAAATTATGCAAAGTTCTTAAACAATAAAGCTTGAAATCCTGATACGACCTGGTCTTTCCCTCCGCAATCCAAGAACTCCTCTCCTTCCAAGAGCATCACCAATTTGCCAAAGGCATCAACATCCAAAAACCTAGGACCCAACTCTTCTTCCGCTTTCTTCTCCAAGCCGCCAAAACATCTCTCAGTTTGAAGGTGCACCCAACTCACCTCCATCAAAGAAAATGACAAATGTCATGAAGTGAAGACTGAACAGCAAAGTGTCCTCTTACATTGTTGAAAATAAGAAAGAAATATTGGATGAACATGCACTATAATATCCAACAGAAATGCTATTGAACAAGTGGTGGATGCCAGGGATTAGAACTTTGCCAAATGTCAGGCACTTTGTACCTCTCTTCCTTATTATTGGGCTAAACCTTACCCTATCCCCACAGACATACATAAGGATGGCTCCCCCCCCCCCCCCCCCCAAAAAAAAAAAAGGAAAAAAGAAAAAAAACACCCATACGCCCACAGCGAGAGGGGGGGAAAAAACCTGATGCATAAAGAGTTGTAAAAAAAATGAGATTGTCCCCAAGTCCATCAATCAGAACCACCTACAGTGGACCAGCAAAAAACATGTATAAAGAGTCTTCCGCCAAAATCAAAGCAATCCGCCATTTTCAGTGCTATAATCGACAACATAGTTTCATACTTGCAATTTTATACCGACTCCTAGTGCCATCTTTGCCCTGCTTCAGCTTCGTACACACTCACATCCCACGCCATTCTCAGTTTTCAGCAGAAATACCTCCTTAACCCAACCAAACACACAGGGGAAAAACATCCAACAGGTTTTGTGACACAGGGAATTTCGGCTAAGGCATCAGACATGTAAAATTTAACTTTCACACATCCTATGCCCAGTAGGGGAAGAATTGCAAGTTGCCTACTCCTTTTCAAATCCAACCTTAAGCTGCCTTATTCCATGATCATCAATACTTTTCTCACAATCATACTCCATAAGGATATCTAAATGTCTGCTTAAACATGAACCCAACAACTTGACAAGGATATATCATATATTTACCAGACAAAAGTGTGGCTTCAAATAAATCCATCAGATTTCAGACAAGCTAAAAGCCTATCAACCACAGTACCACACCATCCATTTCAAGATCAAAACATAAAATCCTCACCAAATTTAGTGACCAATCCTCTACAAATGTTATGTGGGTACCAAGTTAAAGCGAGAAGGTATGATATATGAAAGGGGAACTTCAAATCATACTAAGCCACTGAACTCGATGTAACCCCTAAGCATTTAGCACCATCCTAAAAGAGCACCCTTTGACTTTCCATCTAGGCATCCCCAAAATTCACTACTTGAAGGCTCGGGCAAGGGTATCAAAACTCATATGTCAGCAACCACACATATTTAGTCATATAGTTGATTGAATTGCATGAATGTTGGAATTTTGAGAGGAGCATAACAGAAGTGAAGTGGACCAAAATTTTGAATAAAACTTGGCATTTAGATATGAAGTGGAATGATACAAGGGAGGGATATACAGATGGTGGTGGCAGGAGCTCCTTAAAGGAGGATGTTAACTCCACAATTCAAGGACATAAACTCAAATGCCTATTTATATGTGTTGTAAGGAGGTGCTCCTTTCTAATTTGTCATTTTCTACCTAAATATCTTTTACCTGTTATCTAGATTTTTTAATTACAATTCTAGAATAATCTAATAGAATATCTTTTTCAAATATCTTGGATTCTATGTTTGACTTTTTCTACTCAAGATAATCCTAGATTTTTCTAGATTAACATTTCCAATCCCCTCGTTAATCTCTCCCCCGAATTCAGGAATCACTTGATCTCTTTGAGGATCTCATGATAGTGATATGCGCACTGTTTTGCTCATTGCACTTTTCCTTACTCCACTTTTTCCTGGTTGAATGTTGCTTGAATGTTTGGCGATTGTATCTCAATTTCTTTTGATGATGTATGTTTTGAGCTAGTTGCATTAAGGTTCCTGCGAGGATCTAGGTGTAGGTTGTTTCGTTGCTTGTGTTTCTTCTTCATGCTCTCCTCTATTGTGCTTTTTGTGTATAATATCTTGCCTTGAACTCTCTACAAAATGAATTCATTAACTCCTCCCAAATAATTTTTGTTGGAATTTGTTAATTTGTTGTGCTTTGGATACTTTGTCCCAATTCCAGGAACTCGGCCATCTGGCGTCTTAACCATTTCATGAGTTGGGTTGGCTCTCTTAGTTGGCCACACATGACTTGTCAATTAGCTTAGAATTTTAACTAACCTTGCTTGGTTAAGGAAGGTGTTCGTGCTTTTCAGCTAAGGTTTTTTTTTTTTTTTTTTTGATTGGCATCTCAGCCGTGCTAGTTAGAATGTATGGGACGAGTAAGTAATGCACTTGCCTTTGAATGTAGAGATAGAGTTAAATTAGTGCACAATGATTTCGGAAAGCATGGTGAAAATTTTCTTACCATAGTAAGAGTATAGAAGGAGGAAAAATGATTGACCTAAGCTCTGATACCATGTCGGAGTTTTGAGAGGAACATTGCAGAAGTGAAGGGGCCGAAATTTGGAAATAAAATTTGACATTTTGACGTGGAAATTAGGAATGTCACAAGGGGGTGATTAGATACATGATGGTAGAGGAGCTTCCTATAGGAGCATGTTAACCCCACACTTCAAGAACATAAACTCAATACCTATGTATATGTGTTTTAAGGAGGTGATGGAACTCTTAACCTCCTTTGTAACTTGCCATTTTCCTAAATACCTTTTACCTATTATCTAGATGTTTGTATTACAATTCTAGAATAAGCTAATACAATATCTTTTTCAAATATCTTGGATTATATGTTTGACTTTTTTCTACTCAAGATAATCCTAGATTTTTCTAGATCAATATTTCCAACAATGAATGTTACATGTTCAATTCTCACTTGAGATAGCTCATAAAACACATCAAAACAACATTACAATCAAGCAAGAGCCAGGTTTAACTAGCAATCTTCAACTACAATTCCAAATTTTCATTGTTGTTTTATTTGCTTTTACTAAGTATTACCAGTTTAGTGTTATGGTGTGCTAATGATCACTCTTCAGAGCTTCCCAAGTAGTGAGTGAGCAACAAAGACTACTCATACAGATTCTCAAAACAGAAAAATCTCCAATCCACTTCAACTCGGTCCCTATATTTTTTTTCTCTATTAATTCCATTCAGTTGGGTGTACTCATTCCAGAACAAAAAAAAAAAAAAAAAAAAAAAAAAAAAAAAAAAACCATGGTTGAGCAACAAAGACTAGTCATTTAAGCTCCCAAAATGAAGAAACAAATACATGAATAATTAAACATAATAATTTTACTTTACCAAAATTCAACCATCAGCTTCTCAAGCTCAATAGTAGGAAAAGAACCCTAGACACAACTTCCCAGATAAATTATGGATTACTTGAAGAAGGAATTGGAAAGTCAATCAACTTAAAGCAACCATTGAATTTGGGCAAACAGAACCATAATTAACCGAAATCGTACAAAAACAAGAACAATTAGAGCAACAAAATCACCTGTTGCGTTCATAAAGCGGCAAATCCCTAATTTTGGAGAACTTTTTATCGGCTTTATCGACTATGGACCAATAGATTTCAATCAGGGGTATCTCACTGCTTTGCTGCGCCATTATCTATTTATCTTCCCTCTTTGCTCAATTACGGACACAAACTGACCCGACGATCGGAGATTGAAATCCCTAAAAACCCTTTTTGGCAGCGACGACAGAGAATATGAAGCAGCAGATTCGACTTTGTATCACTAAATTGAGGTTTCAGCATTGGGGGCGCAGATCAGAGTGCTTGAAAGTCGTCTTCCATTTCATGTCTATTATTGTTCTTTTGTTATAAAATTGTGAGCATGGTGAGTATAGTATCATTAGTATGACCCAATTTGCTAAGTGGATCCAATCATACCCGCCATTTCTATCTATGCAAAAGCAGCAAAACAGTCTTCCATTATTATTGTTTTTTTTTTTTTGAAAGGAAAAAAAATGTCTTCCAATTTGATTCCCAAATCCCAACGTTAGGGTTATTTATCATGGAGCCGGCAATTTATTACATATTTTTGGAGCACGTATTTTAAATATGGTCATTGTTCATTTTCAATAGTATAATTTGTCACTGATATCTACCCGTTATTCACTTTCAATAGCATAATTGTTAGCTCATATCTACCTGATCCATATACTCTAGGTGCATGTAATATGCATGTGTAAACTTTTATCTTTTGAGGGTACTATTTATTAGCAACGTACACAAAGTTAAGATTAATTAAATTCTACTATTTGTAATCTAGTGATTGTTGTTTTTTATTTGGAAAATGAAAGTGTGTTTAAATTTAAAAATAATTGCACATTATAAAACAAATTAAATTTAATTGATATAAACTTAGTCGTGGGTTGATGACAAAGATCACCCAAATGGACTTATGGAGTTCGAAATTATTGTAACAATTAACAAATAATAACTAAAGTTGGGGAGGATTAAAGAACCTAATTTTCCCCCTCTTTTTCTAATTTTTTTACAACCCTAATTCTTGGATTAATGATAAAACTAGCCTTAAACATCCTGTGTCATGTGCTGGAAGACAATATTAATTATTAAGTTTAGTTATAATCAATAATAATAATAATATATTTGTTGAAATTATTTAAATTGAGTTATTTATTTATCATATATATTAATGATATATTAGAAAATTTTAATTGGTTATTATTAAAAATCGTGATTAAATGATGAATTTTTAAAAGAATCTTTCCATTCTTTTCATTAATTTCATAGTCACTTTGTTATGGAATAATATATAAATGAATGTTTATGATAAGAAAATTGGAGGTATAGGGAGATAATTTGATGTTGTAACTTTGAAAAAAAGACGGAGAGAGTGATGAACTGAGAGAGAAGGGAGAAATAGAGAGAAGGGATAGAAATGGTAGGTCTTCAACGATCTTCATTGGCAACCTATCCAAGAATCTTGACAAATATATATAGCTTGGGTGGAATATTCAGAAGATTTGCAAAAATAAAGTCTTCCATCATCATTAATCGAAGGAATGCGAATTCAAACTTTGGGTTCATAGAAGTCTGGAGTCATCATGAAGCTAGGATGTGTATTAACCGCCTTAATAAAATAGTGGTCAAAGGCAATATGATCATTGTTGACTGGGCAAAAGAGAAGACAAAGGGGTTGAAGAGTAAACCGATGTGGGTTCCAAAACCATCAGGAAGCAACACATCTGAGAATGTGAAATACAGAGTATCAGGTGATATCAATGAGAACTTTATGGAGTGGTTAGCGAGGAGTTTAGTCTGCACTTCATGTGCTCCAAGAGTTCTTGACGCATTAGCCTATCTAATCAAAGATAAATATGATCCACTCTCAAAAATCACTGCACTTAGTGGTGTCAAATTTCTTCTCCCATTCACATCCTTGCAGGAGAAGAATGATGCTTTGGCAAATCTACTAGAGCTAAATGATTGGTTCATAGATATAAAACCATCGTCGATGTATGAGACCTCTGAGTCAAGGCGGGTTTGGGTCGACATGATTGGGGTTCCACCCCAAGGTTGGGTCTGGGAGAATTTTAAAAGGTGTGCTCAACCATGGGGCAAGCTGCTGTCACTTGCCAGATACATTTCCTCATCCAATCAGTTTGAAGTTATGAGAGCTTTAATTCAAACTGATTGTTAATTTATGAAAATTGAGGGTGAAATGTTACTTGATATTCAAAATTGTGCATTTAGAATTTTCATTCGGGAGGTCAGCTCCCACCTCATTCCTCCATCTGTGATTCATGAGCAAAACATTAACGGAGCATGAAGTTCAAACTACTCTAGTGAAAGTGATGAGAGTAGGCAAGATGATGATGGTGAATTTCAAAACAACAATGCTAATGTTCCAGAGTCCCCATTAATTCATTGTTGTCCAACAAACATCCAGGCAAGCAAAGAGATGAATCAACATCAGCTCAGTGATGAGGTCAAAGGGATGATTCCTTTGCTTTAATAAAACAGTTATCAAGTAGTGGGTGTATCAAGGAGGTGAGGAAGCTTAATGATCAAACCACCGCCTTGAAGAATGAGTTAATTAAAGCTCTTGGAGTGCAAGCATGGAATGATGTGGTCAATCTACATGAAGAGGAGCTGAATAGGCAGAATTTGGCTGAAGAATCCGAAAATGACATTAGTGATTCACTGGCAATTGTGCCTATCATTATTGATCAACAACTAATCAATGCAACGACTGCTTTGGGAAGTTTCGTGACAATTGGGATTGAGAAATCTATAAAGATTGTGAGTGGGTCTGATCAACCTCTGGTTTTGGAATTGGTAAACAATTCCTCTTTTGTCAATCAAGCATTACTGGCTAATGATCAAAATCTTGATGAAATCAGCTCCTTCTCATCGGACAGTGACTCCATAGTGAATGCAAGAGCCCTTATAGTTAAGAAAAAAATCAAGTTTGGAAAAGAAAGTGATTTTATGAGAGCCAGGTAAAATTTCAACCCAAAGAAGCACTTGGAAGGCAAGCTCTCTGTTAAAAGGAAGAAAAAGAAAAAGGAAAGTACAAGGAGGAAAAATACAGCTACACGATCTTCACCTTCTTTTGAATGTGAGACTTCTTCATGATGAGAATTGGTACTTGAAATATGTAAGATCCGGGAGTTTTATTAAGAGTAATTATCTCGATTAAGGGTCTAATTCGGGTTAGTTATTTATTTATAGGATTATTGATTAGTTTTAAGTTTTATGTGATTATATTTATATTTATATTTATATTTATATTTATATTTATATTTATATTTATATTAATATTTATATTTATATTTATATTTATATTTATTTATTTATTAGAATTAGAATTTAATTGGAGGAGCTGAACTATTGATTAGTGGACTTGTTATATTATTTGGTAATTGAGTTATAGATTTGGAAAGGAAGAAAATAAGAGAAAGTAGGAGATTTTATCATTTTTGATGGAGGATTTTTTTTACAATCAAAGGAATTATGGAAGAAAAAGGGAATTGGAAATTATCAATTATTTGGAGTGGAGTAAAATTTGATAAGGACAAAAGGGATTATTAACTCGCTCCTTCCCCTTTGTGTTTCACGGGCAAAAAGGAAAATAAAAGGGGCAAGCCCTTGCTTCCCCTTCGCAGAACGCATGCACAAGGAGAGAGAGAGAGAAGAGGCGGTGACGGTGACGGTGACGGTGACGGTGTCACCTGTTGCCGGTCGCCGACGTGCAGAGAGGGAAGAGATTAAGAGGGTGGTCGAGACTTTTTCTTTTTCCCTTCTAGTATCACACAAAGATAGAAAAAAATGGTTGCTCTATGGTGGCGGTGATGGTGTGTACCAGGTGACGGACAAGGGGACCTCGCCGATGGCGGCAGAGGTCGTGGTGGCCAGAAAAACGTGACCGAGGAGGCGCACAAGTAGTTTGAACCTAGGTCTTCTGGTGGTTTTCGAGTCTGAGTTCAAGAAGTTCGAGGTGTTTTTCAGCAATTTGGGGTGTTTTCTGATGCGTCCTCAACTCACTTCAACTCCAAATTTGCAACCCTAACGGTTCAATTGGGAATCAAAGTGGGTAATCTATGTCCCCTCTTATAACTGTTAAGTTTCAGGGTTATTTAGCATATTTTGAATACTGAAAAAATTTATGCCTGAATTATTTATCGTATTGGAATGGTTGGGTTGATATATGTAACTGAGTTGGAAGTTGGATGGCATTTGGGTTGAACATTGAGTGTCGAGGTCTGTTTGGGACATGTATGTGAGGAGGGAGCTTGGGTTGAATTGTGGAAACAAAATACTTTATGTCAATTGATGAAAAGAATGGATTTAATTTAGAGGTTAAGTATTATCCTTGTTATGTGAATTGTGTGGGAATGGAGCAAATTAGGAATTGAAAGAGTTCATTATATATGCGAATATGGGGTTAGTATACTTAAAGAATGAGATTTGAGCTTATGATTAGATGGTTTGGTATCTAGTCTATTGTAATTATGCTTTTAGTCAAGTGTGAATGGAAATTAGATTGCTTGTTAATTGTTATATGTGAATTTAAGTCTCTATGTACATACTTATATCCCTTTTATTATGGGTTTGTGTGATTGAAAGGTGTTTGTGTGATTTTTGGTTCGAAAGGAAGGATTTCAAGTGAATATTTTAGGGTGTGTTGAAAAGCATTTGCATTTCCAAGTCGTTAATACTTATTAAATGGATTTATTGTAATTAAAGAAGACTTATTCGAGTAGTTCGAGCTTTTGGATTTCTTACATGGAAAAAGGTTGGAAATTAGCCAATTGAGTTGATTTTGATTTGACTGAAAGACATATTCCTACTTTACATATATTTATATACGATTTAGAAAGCTATTTGGATGAGAAGTGTATGGTATGGAATTGTTATGCGATTTACGGGTATTGAAATGGTTTTCGGGCTAGGTGTATTGCACTAGGTACTGTGGACTTATTGGAAAGTCGGGTTACCACCTGTAAAGGGGAACTGAATCGGCTAGGTATATAAAGTCCATTGACGTTAGAATTTCCCGGGAAGTTAAACTAATTGTCTTACGGGGGAACCGGCCCCGACTGGAAAGTGCTGAAAGTACCCTACGACCATGGTATTGATATTTTCGTACGATGAAAAGAAGGAAGAATTATATGAAGTCGTTGTTTTATTGGAAATGGTTATATATTATGGTTATGAAAGGATGGAAGGCAATTTGAATAATTTTTAATACCTATTTCAATGTGTGAGTTACTCTTTAAATTTTGAAGGAATTATGTTCGTATTTAGAATAATTTTGGAAAGGTTTTAAAGTGTGAATGGAATGCTACTTGAGAATTGCTAAGTTATGAAGCGTATTTGAATATATCCAAACTAAGTTATAAAAGTTTTTGTGATTACATAAATAACTTACTTTGTTTCTAATGATTTATATGTGTGATATTTAAAGCTCTTTGTGTGTGCCTTTTAGTTAGATTGATGCATTGCATGTGAATCATATCTTAATGATTTACCTTAGAAGGATAAATGAAATGTACGAGTCACTTGAAAGATCCCTATGTTGGCAGAGGATGTGTATTGAGTTGGTTGCGACCTATTAGAACACTAGAGTACTTGAGATGCTTCTCTGATGGCTTCCGGACTGTTTTCATGACTAAAAGGTTATCTCATTCCCCTGTAGTAGATTTGGAAGATATGAGATTGTTTAATTACCTCACAGGAGACATATAAATGCTTGAATAGGAACCTTATACCTAGCCTCCTACTTGATAAGTTATGAAGTGACCAAGAGATGCATTTATATTTTGATTGTACTTGGGTGATTACTGAATTAAGTTGACTCCTATATTAGGTGGCTTGAATCTTAATGGTTATTCCAGGGCACAAGTTACCCACTGAGCTATGGTTTGCTCATACCCCTCTTTCCCTCCCCCTTACAGGTCAATATGAAGATGAGAAGCGGACTGCTTGTTTAAAGATCGAGTAGTTGTAGTTGGTTATGTATATATGAAGTGGATGTTTTGTAAGTTGAATTCTATTGTAAATGTATTCGGAATGCTTGGGTTTGTTTGATGCATTTAGATTGTACTCCGAGCGTGTGGCTCGTGATATACTTCGGCGTGTGGCCGTTAAACTTGTTTTTGGTTTATTTTGTTTCATTTACAGGGATGTAAGACTGTAGGCCTGGGAAACTTCCATATTACAAATGGTACTCTGCCGGATTTTTCCCAGGAAATTTTGAAAATGAATTTCTAAGTTCTCATTTTTTACCTTTCTCGACCTTAATTAGGCTGAGATCGACCTTAATAGCCCTATTAGAGAGCGGGCTATTACAGATGGTATCAAAGCAAGGATTCTGCGATCTTAGGTGCGCATTCATACATTGTATGCTTGTTTGCTTGAAATTATGTGAAGTGTGTGAAATATAGGAGCCTAAAATTCCCAATTTGGGGTATAATTAGGTATAATCCCTATAGTTATGGTCGGAAGTGCCTAAGTCGCGCTACTCCTCTCTTGCTTGGTTTTCTTTTAGTAACTGGATTGAACAGATCATGCTTTAGAAGATATAGTTAGCTTCATACGGAAGTAGTGAGTTAATTGGTATGGTCTTTCATCTGCAAGTATGAATTACCTAGTCATTGTGTTATTGAGATCTTGGGTTATTTACTCAATTCAGAATTTAATACAAGCCCTTCTTACTTAAAGTCTGGAATAAGAGTTTTACAGTTACATTTCCCAAGCTTCTCCTAGGTTCATATGCTCAAAAAGGAATAAATGTCTCTATGTATGGCCGACAAGATAAAGGGTGATGGGTACTTCAAATATAGGGTGCGGTTGTGCTAAGTTGGGATACTTAATACTTACATTTGGGTGCTAATCTGAAGCTTGAATTAAGTGGTAGTGTACGATACGTTATTGATCAAACCACTTGAATAAGTTAAGAAGTACCTTTGGGATTTCAGATCATAGGTATAATAGTGAGAAAAGCAATAGGATATAATGATAGCGTTGATCTTGGTGGTGTAGGACACCTAAGTATTCTGTTGTAAAATAAGATATAGCAGTTAACTATCCTTTTGGCGATGCCTACATTTAAATGGTGGATTATACATGATAAATGATGTCTGGAAGTAATGTTGTTGCACTCTAAAGGCTGAAAACTGTATAAGATCCTTGGCTTGGGTAGTAGTTGTAATAGTGACTAGAGTGTAAGGTTCGTTTCTTCCCAAACTAACGTTGCTCTTGAGATTGTTGGGCTAGCCTTTCAATTAGGAAGGTGAAATGAGAGTTTGTCTTGCTTAATGTCCAATATTGGTGGGAAATAGTTACGTTGCCCTTGTTTTTCCCTCGGTTCATGTATTTAGGAAGGGGATAGGCGCCTTTACTTATGTGTTGAAGAGGTGGGAGACAAGGACACTATACAGTGAAGTATGATGAGACTCTACAACATTTAGGGATATTTGAGTTAAAGGAGCACAATTTCATACAATATGTTTGTTTACAGCAGTAGCCTGGAATTCTCACGGCTTAAATCCATATCTTAGGTGGTTAAATTGGGGCTTAAATCTAACAGACATGTGTGATATGATATGGTCCATATCACTTGAGTAAATTTACAAAGTATTTGAGGAACTAGAATCACTACAACAGAACAGGCCTGCGGCGACCGTTACTATCGGTCGCAAACGGGCTCTATCGGTCGCAGCAGAGGGCAGGCGACCGATATCAGCGACCGATACGTATCGGTCGCTGCATATCCGTCGTTAGACGAACCGAGCGACCGATACCAATCGGTCGCCAAACTTGCGTCCGATATACGACGGGATGACTGATACGTATCAGTCGCTAATCAGCGACCGATACCATATCGGTCGCTGTATATCGGTCGCAAAATATCCATCGCAAATTTAGCGACCGATACCCTATCGGTCGCCATGTATCAATCGCAAAAGAGTGACTAATAATCAGCGACTGATACGTATCGGTCGCAGATTATAATTTAATTTTTTTAAAAAAAATTTTGGATTAAATTGACTAGGTTATAATCATACTGTATTTGTTGAAATATCGGTCGCTGCTATTATTATAATATCCATATATATATATATATATATATATATATATATATATATATATATATATATAAATATATATATATATAGGGAATAGATAGGGTGAGAATGATGTTTTGGTGAGAATGAGAGAAGGGTCTTTATTAACCATTAGATGTAAGATCAATGGTCCACAATAATTCAGAATTTAGTGTTTTTTTTCATGGGTCACGTGACCCAGAACTAAGAAAAAAAAAGAG
Source organism: Portulaca oleracea (assembly GCA_029582165.1). NCBI lineage: Eukaryota > Viridiplantae > Streptophyta > Magnoliopsida > Caryophyllales > Portulacaceae > Portulaca > Portulaca oleracea. The sequence continues at coordinate 9,977,066 of CM055873.1, forward strand.
AAAGATGTTGGCGTGCGTTGGGACTGATGGCATCATGATTCAACTCCCAAAAAATTGAAGTTGGCTGATTACTCCTCCATGCATGCTAATCCAATTCATGCCCGACTGTTGAACTCCCTTTGCATTGCTGGTGAAAAGGAACAGAGATGGTAATCGAATTCATGCCCGATCATTGAACTCGACGACGGCGACGACGACGATGATGATGATGATGATGAGGAGGAGGAGGAGGAGGAGGAGGAGGAGGAAGAGGAGGAGGAGTTTGAGTCGAGTGTTATGAGCCCTCTAGGTAGTCCAAATCACCTTCGATCGGTAGACGGTTAGTATTCTGATTGAACATCGATTATTGGAAATCAGGGAGGTAATTGATTTGCTCCATGTGCAGTTGTTTTTAGTGATGACTATCATGTTCATTTGATTTAATTAGTTATTGTTGGATTCGCACATAAGTGTACTATATTACTTCCATATTGAGGTCCCTTTGTAAAGACTTGATGTCCATTTGGGTAGTGCAGGATGCCCTATTGGTGAATGTTTGATGTTCTTTCCGTGAAGATGTGATGTCCATTTTGATACAACATGAAGTCCATCTTGTGTGGCATCCATGTCTATTGGGTTAAACGTTATGTCCTTTGGGGTACACTTACTGTCCATATTGTGTGAAGTCCATCTTGTTTGGTTTATGCATAATGTTCATCTTAAATATGATACGGTGATTGAGTCAGATGTCTTTTTTATGTGAATTTGATATTCAAATTGTTTCCACGATTTCTTTTATGTTGGAATCGGAATCTATTTTAAATTAATTATGTGTTTTGAACTTGATGTGCATTTGGTGAAAACATTTGGTCTAAACTTGATGTCCATTTTGAATATCATAAAATGGCAATTTCATTTCAACTTAATGTTCCCCCGTGTTTGAACAAGAGTGTAAGAGATGGTATCCATCTTGTTAATACATGATGTCCATTTGGTTTCAATATTATATGCATCTTGGTTTTGAACATGATATCAATTTGATTTTATGATGATACCCATTTTGAACTCGATTCCCATTTGGTTTACACACAATGTCCATTTTATTTGAACTTGATGTCTAGTTGACCAGGCAGAGTCACCAGACAGGTGGATGCTAAGGCGAAATCCCTGTTCATTCTTGATGTCTACCCCACAATAAGCTGAAGAGATCGTGGTGAAGAACATCATCAAGAAAGATCCCATCGGAAAGAGTAACAGTGCAATTACAAAATCTTGATGTCTACATTTGTTATAGCTGATGTTCATTGTGGGATGTCTTGATGTACTTTTTGGTCATACCTATTGTTCATTTATACATGAAGTGAGAAGTTCTAAAATTGTAAAAATTTGAAGTTATGTTCTGTTGGATGTTTTGATGTACTTTTTTGTCATACATGTTGTCCATGCTCATCTGATTTTACTTGATATTCATTTGATTCGATGTTCATTTTGCAAAGGTTATGCAGTAAGACACCAAGTTAAATTGTAATAATTGTAAAAGTAAACATACACATAAAAATGGATATACATTATATTTAAAATGAACATCCATTATCAATTAAATGAGCATCTATTAGAAAGCAAAACGACGAAATTAAATACATCCATATCAAAATGGACATCCATCATCGGTAAAATGAGCATCAAGTTAAATGAAAATGATCATCAAATGAAGGTTAAAAGGAAATAGGCATTTTAATAATTGTTGCGGAAATGTCTAATATAACCAACATCAAAATGGACATCCAATATTAGAAAAATAAAAATCCATTAAAAGTATCTTGATGTCACAAAATGGACATCTAATATCAAAATGGAAAATGGACATTTATTGATAGAAAAATAAACATCCATTAAAAGTAGGGTTTTCAGATGCTAATATACTAAACTTTTGGGGTATTGGACAATAATGCACTGAACTTTGATCTTGGACAATAATACACTGTACTTTGGGGGGTGTTGAACAATAATGCACTCAGTATGATTTTGGTAATGACTAACTTGGTGGCAATCCTATGTAGCGGGTGGAGGAGATGAATTGGTCCAAAAATATTTGTCTTCTCGGTCTGTCACGTAATATTGTCACCAAGTTAGCCACCGTCGAAATTGTCTCGAGTGCATTATTGTTCAACACCCCCCAAAGTTCAGTGTATTATTGTCCAAGGTCAAAGTTCAGTGCATTATTGTCCAATACCCCAAAAGTTCAATATATTAGCATCCAAAATTCCTTAAAAGTATCACAAAAGTACATGACAATATATTTTACTTATTTTACGCAATTCCAATCCTAAAAAAATGCCATATAACTAGAGACAATGAGGGAGATGGCCTAAAATTCTAATCGTTAATGTACGGCGAAACACCATCATCAAAAGGGGGCGAGTGTCCTTGTTCGGTTCTAATGGGTAGCCTTTGAAAATACAATCTCTTCAGCTTATTGCGGGGCAGGAAACATGGATTTCGTCTCAACATCCACCTGTCTGCGATCTGCCAACTCTGCCTCGTCAACTTGACATCATGTTCAAATAAAATGGACATTATGTGTAAATTTTTAATGAACATCGAGTTTAGACCAAATGGACATCATGTTTTCACCAAATGCTTATCAGTTCAAAACACATTATTAATTTAAAGTAGATTCTAATTCCAACATAAAGGAAATCATGGAAAAAAATTGAATATCATATTCACATAAAAAAGACATCAAGTTCAAAACAAATTGAGATCGTATTAAAATCAACATGGACATCATGTTCGAACTAAATGAACATCAAATTCTGACCAGATGAACATCATGTTCAACCAAGATGGACATCGTGTTTTACACTTCCTCACCCCATCATCTCCTTTCTCCCTCAATCTCTTTCTCAACCACCCCAAAACCCTAGCTCAACTCAACAACGCCCTTCCTCTCAGCACCACCGTTCGACGACGACCAACCACCGCTCCGTCACTTCACACCACCAACGCCATCCCATCCAGCCTTCACACACAGCCACCAGAGCATTTCGTTTGAAACTCAACCCTCTCAACTTCTCCCCCTTTCGTTTGAAACACTATGGCTATGAACTGGAAATGCAAAATCAAATCAATAAGATACTTTTAATGGATTTTTATTTTTCTGATATTGGATGTCCATTTTGATGTTGGTTATATTAGATATTTCCGCAACAATTATTAAAATGTCTATTTCCTTTTAACCTTCATTTGATATTCATTTTCATTTAACTTGATGCTCATTTTACCAATGATGGATGTCCATTTTGATATGGATCTATTTAATTTCGTCGTTTAGCTTTCTAATAGATGCTCATTTAATTGATAATGGATGTTCATTTTACATACAATGAATATCCATTTTTATGTGTATGTTTACCTTTACAATTATTACAATTTAACTTGGTGTCTTATTGCATAGCCTTTGTAAATTGAACATCAAATCACATGAATATCAAGTAAAATCAGATGAGCATGCACAACATGTATGACCAAAAAGTACATCAAAACATCGAACAGAACATAACTTCAAATTTTTACAATTTTAGAACTTCTCACTTCATGTATAAATGAACAATAGATATGACTAAAAAGTACATCAAGACATCCTACAATGAACATCAGCTATAACAAATGTAGACATCAAGATTTTGTAATTGCACTGTTACTCTTTCCGATGAGATCTTTCTCGATGATGTTCTTCACCACGATCTCTTCACCTTATCGCGGGGTAGACATCAAGAATGAACGGATTTTGTCTCAAAGATCCACCTATCCGAGACTCGCCGTCAACTAGACATCAAGTTCAAATAAAATGGACATTCTGTGTAAACCAAATGGGCATCGAGTTCAAAATGGGTATCATCATTAAATCAAAATGATATCATGTTCAAAACCAAGATGCATATAATATTGAAACCAAATGGACATCATGTGTCAACAAGATGGATACTATCTCTTACACTCTTGTTCAAACACGGGGGAACATTAAGTTGAAATGAAATCGCCATTTTATGATATTCAAAATGGACATCAAGTTTAGACCAAATGTTTTCACCAAATGCACATCAAGTTCAAAACACATAATTAATTTAAAATAGATTCCGATTCCAACATAAAAGAAATCGTGGAAACAATTTGAATATGATATTCACATAAAAAAGACATCTAACTCAATCATCGTATCATATTTAAGATGAACATTATGTATAAACCAAACAAGATGGACTTCACACAAGATGGACATTAAGTGTACCCCAAAGGACATAACATTTAACCCAATAGACATGGTGCCCACACAAGATGGACTTCACGTTGTATCAAAATGGACATCACATCTTCACGGAAAGAACATCAAGCATTCACCAATAGGGCATCCCGCACTACCCAAATGGACATCAAGTCTTTACAAAGGGACCTCAATATGGAAGTAATACAGTACACTCATGTGCAAATCCAACAATAACCAATTCAAATCAAATGAACATGATATTCATCACTAAAACAACTACACATGGAGCAAATCAATTACCTCCCTGATTTCCAATAATCGATGTTCAATCAGAATGCTAACCGTCTGCCGAAGGCGATCTGGACTACCTAGAGGGCTCATAACACTCGACTCAAACTCCTCCTCTTCCTCCTCCTCCTCCTCCTCCTCCTCCTCATCATCATCGTCGTCGTCGTCGTCGTCGTCGTCATCAAGTTCAACGATCGGGCATGAATTCGATTATCATCTCTGTTCCTTTTCACCAGCAATGCAAAGGGAATTCAACGGTCGGGCATGAATTCGATTAGCATGCATGGAGGAGTAATCAGCCGACTTCAATTTTTTGGGAGTTGAATCATGATGCCATCAGTCCCAACGCACGCCAACATCTTTCTATTTTTTTTTTTCTCAGTTCTGGGTCACGTGACCCATGGAAAAAAAACACTAAAATGCTGAATTATTGTGGACCATGGATCTTACATCTTATGGCTAATAAAGACCCTTCTCTCATTCTCACCAAAAAGTCATTCTCACCCTATCTATTCCCATATATATATATATATATGGATATGTATATATATATATATATATATATATATATATATATATATATATATATATAAATATATATATATATATATATATCATTAAATATTTTTCACCTGTAAGTTTCATACATAACATACTTAAACATATATAATATTAAACATTCATGCATAGCTAAAAGTTCATACATATATATAATAGCTAAAAGTTCAAGCTAAGTTTCATACAATCCAAACTACTACTTAAAAGTTCATAACTAAAACTTCAAGCTAAGTTCATAACTAAAAGTGCATAAGTTCAAGGTTGGGGAGGGAATTGCGGGGATCCTGATAAGTTTAGATATTGAGATGGGGAAGAAGAACTACCGCCTTGTTGTTGATGTTGGAAAACTTGGGTCAATTGGCTTTGAATTTGGGAGAGAGCGGACGAGTGGGCAGCAAGTTGATCCCGCACAATAGCATCGGTGGACGGAGTTGCGTTGGGATGCCTCGAAGAAGAAGAAGAACTACCCTGGGCAGGGCGTGTAGTATCATAGAAGTGCGAGGTCGCACTCCCAAGACCATATACAGCTTGGTCTTTGGGTTTGTACCCCCCTGCCAGTTGGAGGTACAACTCCCTAGCTTCCGGGGAGTTCTCAATTATGCCACGCTCTTCACACTTTTAGCGAAAAGTTTCCTGCAAGCATTCATACATAAGTAGCGAACACAATAAAAAACGGGCATAAAACATGCACGGCCACACGCCGGAGTTCAAATACAATCCAAACACAACTTAAACCATTCACGGCCACACGCCGGAGTTCAAATACAATCCAAACACAACTTAAAACATGCACGGCCACACGCCGAAGTTCAAATACAATCCAAACACACATAAAACATGCACGGCCACACGCCGGATTTCAAATAAATCCCAAACAAACATAAAACATGCACGGCCACACGCTGTAGTTCAAATACAATCCAAACACAACTTAAAACATTCACGGCCACACGTCAGAGTTCAAATTCAATCCAAAACACACATACAACATGCACGGCCACACGCCGGAGTTCAAATAAATCCCACACAAACATAAAAGATGCACAGCCACACGCCGGAGTTCAAATAAATCCCAAAAACACAACTTAAACCATTCACGGCCACACGCCGGAGTTCAAATACAATCCAAACACAACATAAATCATGCACGGCCACACGCCGGAGTTCAAATACAATCCAAACACACATAAAACATGCACGGCCACACGCCGGAGTTCAAATAAATCCCAAAAACACCACATAAAACATGCACGGCCACACGCCGGAGTTCAAATACAATCCAAACACAACTTAAAACATGCACGACCACACGCCGGAGTTCAAATACAATCCAAACACAACTTAAAACATGCACGACCACACGCCGAATCCAAACACACATAAAACATGCACGGTCACACGCCGGAGTTTAAATAAATCCCAAACAAACATAAAACATGCACGGCCACACGCCGGAGTTCAAATAAATCCCAAACACACATAAAACATGCACGGCCACACGCCGGAGTTCAAATAAATCTGAAACAAACATAATGTATTTGTACGACCACACGTCGGAGTTCAAATAAATTCCAAACAGACATAAACAATGTACGGCCACACGCCGTAGTTCAAATACAATCCAAAACACAAGTTAATGTTTATGAATATGTTTAAAGGAAACTTACACAAAGTGTTGCATCATGTGGCGAACTCCACACCGGATTCCACGCAGGATCTCGCCCATAGTGAATGTGAGCGTGGACTTCAGACAGGGTCATGAATTTCCCCTCGGCCATCTACAAATTGAAATAGTAAATGTAAACAATTGTTAGATAGTTCGTAATTGTTAATGTTTAGATATAACTTTAATTTATTAATTGTGCCATTTTAGGATTCACCTTCTTTTTCATATAACTTGATGCCGAAATCGAGCCGACGCGTGTAATGCAATTGGCGGAGTTTTCATTGTTCCTATTTGCTTTGGCAGCATTGGACCGCCGAATGAAATCCTCGGTTTGGGATTCCTCATCTATTGCATCACGATGTTCTTCGCTCATATGAGGTATAGGATTTTATGTGATCATCTTACCAGTCCTCCCCCCGTTCAAGTCTTACACGGTTGGGGTATAGAGCAGGGTCGATCAGAGCAGCTCTTTGCCAAATGCTATGTGGCTGTCTCCCCCTAATATAATAGTTAATATAAGGTAAAATCAAAACACAAGTTAGTTCCAAACTTATATATATATATATATATATATATATATATATATATATATATATATATATATATATATATATATATATATATTTTGAATAAAATGTGATTAAATATATTCCAAAAAGACATTTTCAAAATTACAAACCTAAACACACAGTAACTCTATGTATCTGTTTTGTTTTTGAGTATTTCTAGTAAGGAAAAGCGTTCTATCTCTAACATGTTTTTTGATATCACAATAAACAGTGCCAAAATCTTTCTTGGTATTTTTGAAAGTACTGGTATTCCTTGCAAGCCAGATATTGTAGATGTATGAAACATATATATATATATATATATATATATATATATATATATATATATAAATATATATATATATATATATAGATATATATATATATATATAGATATATATATAAATATATATAAATATATATATATATATATATATATATATATATATATATCAAAAATGGCATGCCAAATGCTATGTGGCTGTCTCCCCCTAATATAATAGTTAATATAAGGTAAAATCAAAACACAAGTTAGTTCCAAACTTATATATATATATATATATATATATATATATATATATATATATATATATATATTGAATAAAATGTGACTAAATATATACCAAAAACACATTTTCAAAATTACAAACCTAAACACACAGTAACTCTATGTATCTGTTTTGTTTTTGAGTATTTCTAGTAAGGAAAAGCGTTCTATCTCTAACATGTTTTTTGATATCACAATAAAGTACAAAATCTTTCTTGGTATTTTTGAAAGTACTGGTATTCCTTGCAAGCCAGATATTGTAGATGTATGAAACATATATATATATATATATATATATATATATATATATATATATATAAATATATATATAAATATATATATATATATATATATATATATATATATATATCAAAAATGGCATGCGTACGAGTAGAATGCATTGGCTTCAACTAAGTACATGAAAATTTTGAACCAAGTTGTGAATATAATAAAAGTTCAATGACTAGTAATGTATATTGACAAGATAATAGAATTCACTACTCATACTCCTCTTCATCGTCACTACTAATAATCTCGGTACAAATAGGGTCTAACATATTATCCTCCTCTATTTCCACTCCCTCTTCCCCCATAATGGGTTCATTAGCATCATCGTTCATGGCTTCCTCATCACTTAAGTCATCTAGATCTTCGATTTGGTCCTCATCAATGCCAGATAGTGTTGGAGGATTTTCAGTGTTATCCTCTTGATATGCGGCATCATCAATGCCATCAATCGTTGACCTCGGCTTTATGATGAGTGTTGCCCACCACTGGTTTCTATCTCGCCTTGTACTAGGATAATGAGTATAAAACACTTGCATTGCTTGGGATGCCAGCACGAATGGTTCATATACTCGATATCGTTTTGTGTGGTTCACATCCACGAGATTGTATTGCTCATGTTTGTTCAAACCATGGACGGAGTCAAACCAATCAACTTTGAACAAAACAACTTTGTAATTTCCAAATCTTCCTAAGTATTCCAACTGAATCACTTCTTGGAGCGTCCCATAGAAGTCTACGCCGTGCATTCCTTTGACATATACCCCAGAGTTGGCGTTTGACTTTCCTTACCATTGGACTTGGAAATTGTAGTCGTTAATGTAGTAATGGTTCCACCAACGCACATTTTTGTTGGGACCGTAGGCTAACGCTCGAATAAAGTCATCCGCTTCATTTGAATTGATAGCCTACATAATATAATTTTAGCAAAGTCGTCAACTTCAAGTGGACGACATTATGATAATTGAACTAGAATCTTACTAATTCAATCAAACTTGATCGTTCACCTTTCGTTTAAACCATTCGGGAAATTGTTTCCCAAATTTGCTCCACAAATCCCCTATTTGTGTGCGTGGATGTATAGGCACATGTCTTCTTCAAATTGCCTTTCAACAAATAATTTAAGGTGTTAACTAGGTAATTAGTTACATGGAGCATGTACATACACATAGCGGCGTGCAATCATACATACCTTTCATAGTTTTCCAACAAGTCGCTATTTGAAAGAACATATGCATGCGCCGCAACAAACTCTTGTTGGTTGAGATACCTCTTTTGACCCTCACTAGGCGCATATCTAATGTTTGAGGAAAACACATCAGGGAGGGGTTCGTTAACATCATTAATGTGTTTCACATCAGGGCAGCGTTTCTTTTAAGTTCCCTAGACTTAGTTTGAACTTCGGGGGCAAAATATGCATCACAGAAGTTTGTTATCTCCTCTGTTAGGTATGCATTGCAGATAGACGATTCTACTCGTGCCTTGTTCCTCACTTTTTTCTTTAAGTGGTGCAAAAATCTACAACATTTTACAAGTAACAAACATTGATGTTTCCTTAAGATACATAAGTCATCTCATAGTAACTATGAAAGATATGTAAGTTTAGTTGTACCTTTCAAAAGGATACATCCACCTATACTGCACAGGTCCTCCCATCGCTGCTTCATAAGGAAGATGTACTAGAAGGTGTTCCATGACATTAAAGAAGGCAGAGGGAAATATCATTTCCAACTTACATAGAATTTCCGGTATGTTTCTCTCTAACCGGATCATGTCACTCACCTTGACATTAGAAGCACATAAATCTCTAAAGAATTGGCTGAGTTCAATCAATGGTTTCGAAACTTTTTGAGGAAGTAGCTCCCTGGTTGCAATTGGTAACAACCTCTCCATGAAAACATGACAATCATGGCTCTTTAACCCCTGCAACTTTGAATTTTTGGGATCGACACATCTGCTCAGATTGCTCGCATAGCCATCAGGGAGTTTGAGGCCTTTCAACCACTCACATAAGGCCTTAACCTCTTCTTTACCCATTTGATAGGGAGCGTTCGACATAGTTTCGGTGCTAGTCCCATCTTGATGATGAGTTTTTTGAATGTTTAGCCGACGGCGCTTGCAATGGGTGACTTGGTCCCTACGCGAGTTCTTTATTAGGTTTTAGGTTATCTATTTCCTAAACATATACAAATTAATTGGCAGAATATTATAACAGTTATAAACAATTAATCAACACAATTGCAGAGGCTTTAGTAATTATACCTGATCGCTAATTCCTGTTGAAGAAGTGGTTGACCTTATAGATTCCAAAGCTGAACCCTCTACTGAAAAGTCCACGCAGTACTCCGGGAACCCGATTGCTAGATCGACCCGATCGAGACGAATCTCAATCTAAGATGTATGTGAGATTGTTTCGGGAAACAGAGAATGTTTCCTGAAACTAGAACTGCAAACTAAAAGAGAGAGGAACTCAGGAAATCACCCTGGTATCTCTCTAAGAGTCTTAGGCAGTTGGTGTGGAATAATCTCTCCCAGAGACCCCTTTATATAGTGTTTAGAAAACCTAGGGAAAGGGTTCAAAACCCTAAAGGGCCGATTAAAGACAACGGCGCGTTTCTGGGCCCAACACGGTCCGTGTTGAAACAACACGGTCCGTGTTGGACTCCAGAGAGTCCTTTATTCGGCCCATGGACACCACGGACCACGGCCCGTGTTGAGCCCAATTCGGTCCGTGTTGGGCTGATTTCTCACAGAAATCAGTTTCCAACTTTTCTAAACTTGATACAATATCATTTAGGTTACATACATTGTTCCAGGCATCGACTTGTGTGACTAAATAATATAGTTGTAATTAAACATATTTAATTACTAATTATAGAGGTCTCTAGCAAGACATATAATTACTATATTACTTTGGTTTAGTCTCTGTGTATATCGAACATTGTCGACATTCCAACAATCTCCCACTTGTCCACAAGTGTTCGATTCCTTGAATTCCCTTGTCACTTCGCTCTAGTTCGGATAAGGTAAGCTAAAGTCATCCTTATGTAAGGTCCAAACGTTCCTCGATCTCCGAGTTTAGACTTTGAAAACAGATGATCAACTATTGATTCAACCGAGCCTCGCCAAGCATTTTCGCTCAATCTCACCGAGTGGCCAAAAGACAACTGTCCCTAATAGGGAGGACAATGCCATCTTGTTCAGACAGACATTCTCACATGATCCAACTGTAACCCAGACATCGCCTTTATAGCCTACTGTTACGAAAGGCGTTTGACGCGCTCCAAAGTCACAGCAGACCATGTAGTCTATGTATTGAACTCAGGATTTAGGAATTTTGAGTAGTGAGAGCTCCTATGACAATTCCCAACTTAAAGAGCTCCCACTGCGGGTCAGTTCAGTAGTTGTTCTCAACAGTACCCATGTGATTGATTTATGATGTCATCACATCACTATGATCACGAAACTTGATCATCACCTCAATCCTACATGCTAATTGTGTTTATATTATCACTGTTCCTACGTGATAATACAATTAGGAACCAGGTCGACTATCGACCAAGACTAGTGTTATCAAGTTCACTAATGGGGTTTCAGAAATCGAACCTCATCCAATTTCCCATTTTGAATGCGCTAACCTTTTTGGACATTTACATAATTCTAAACCACAATTGATGTAAATTTTGGAATCTTATTCTCAATGATGAATCAACAAGGTCATAATTCATGAACGATTCATGCAAATTTGACTTGTTAATATTCCGGAATGTGTTTAATACATATTGCCCATGCATGACTATCATGCTATAACTACAACAGGGGTTTAGTACATAATACTTGCAATGAACCTCGTACATATACCATCTCACTAATGACCTTTCATATAGGAAGATATTTCCGGAACACATGTTTGAATTCATAGTGAGCATCAGTTCCTTTGCTTGAGTGATGGCTCTTATCAATAAGGCTTCATTTCTCTCGCAAGGCTAGAAACATCACCCAGTTCTAAAAACGAACTTCGCAATCCTAACAGTTTCTGCCACAACTTCTAAAGTCGTGTCATACTTGTCTTATTTGTAGAATTAACCGCATGTCATGTTAGGAACTTCTTCCAGTTCACCTCAATACCATTCAATACAGATTGTATAATTTTCTCTGACCTTTCAAATAATCATATTTCTCTGCATGAGTGTAGCATCAATGCAACTCTTCACACTTAGCTTTTATCAACCACTTTAGACTTAGGACACATCCTTAGTTTTGCTTATACATATACAATGTATATGTTATGTTGGACTTTGAACATCTCATGGCATACTTAATCTCACGCCTGAAGCATGAGTTATATGTCTCATCCTTCTTAGAACTTCTGATTGTTTTGAGACAATCAAATTCCGTAAGGATATGCCATGATTTTGGAAATTAATCCATTCTCGAAGTGAGTTGAACTATTCAACACCTAGTTAACTTTGATTCAAACAATCAAAATCTTTAATCTATCATTATAGATCTTGTTTCCAATAAAATTCTTAGCCCCACCAATCCTTCACTTTGAAAATTATTTCCAAGTCAACCTCAATAGAAGCAACATTGGAATATTCTTCTCAGTAGGCAGTATGTCAATCACATACAATATCAGAAAATGCATTGCTCCCACTGAACTTCTTGTAAACACAATATTATCTTTGGCACTTCCCAGTATGTCAAACCTTTTTGATATCCTGGTCAATAAGGTTAATGATTCCAACTCCTAGAAGCTTCCTTAAGACCACAGATGGTCTCTTGAAGTTTACAAGTATTCCAACAAAAGACCACTCGGTTGTGTCAAGTACACACCTTTGTTCAAAATCTAATTTTGAAGTCAGTCTTGATGTCTATCTTAATGAACCCATGTTTTGCCTTAAAACCCTCATATGCCTGATGGCTCACACCTTCAGACAAATCAACCAAGTTCTAAACTTGGTTGAATACATGGAATTCATTTTAGACTTGGTTGCATGGAATCTTGATTTACTTAAAGCTTCTTTGATGTAGGTAGAGTCATTACTTTCACAAAGTAACATCTCACGTTCATCCATAGAAGATCGATATCTTTGTGGCTGACGGAGTTGTTTACCTGACCTTACTTGGAGTAATGTTCATGACACCTTCTCCTAAACGTTTTGAGAAACTTCAACTGCCTCAACCTTGTTCTTAATTTCCCGACCAATAGGAAAAGAAAATTTGAACAAGGATCAAGTAGCGGAGTTTCAGGTGATCATTATAGTGTTTTGTGTCTCTCGAACTTCGGTAAGTTCAAAATCTCTCCCACTCTTTCTTTTAGAGAATAACATATTCTCTAAGAAGAAAGCATTTTGAGACACAAACACTTTCCTCTACAACAGTTTGTAGAAGTGATACTGCTTCCTTTTAGAAAATGGTTCAAGAACCTCTCTTCTCCATATCATATATGGTGTCTTCACTAATGCTTCAGATAATCTTTATTCAGTGATTAAAGCTATGGTTAACTACATGTATCCCTAAAAGGTAATCGGCAATGTTGACTCAACCATAATTGATCACACCATATCTAATAAGGTGTGATTCCTGCTCTTAGATACGTCATTGAGATGTCGTATTCTTAGAGGAGAGAGTCATGAAACAATTCCATATTCTCTGGAATGGTCAATGAAATCTTTGGTTCAAAATACTCACCTCCTCAACCTAATTGAAGGGTTTTGATTTTCTTGCCAAGTTGGTTTTGTACTTCACTTTGAAACTCTTTGAACATTTTCAAAGGATTTGGACTTGTGGCGTATTAAGTAGATATACCCATATCTACTAAAAAATCGTCACTGAAAGTGATGAAATAGTACGGTAAACCTTCTTCTAGCACTAGTGCTCATAGGCCCACATACATCAGTATGTATGCATCCTAATAAGTCATTAGCTTGTTCACCAATTCCAATAAGAGGTGATTTTAGTCATCTTACCCATCAGGCATGCTATATAAACATTGAACTTTTCAAAGTTTAGGTTTTCCAAAATCCTGCACTATGCAGTTTCTGAATGCATTACTGATTAATATGACTTAAGCTTATAGTGCCAGAATTATGTTTCAATTGAGTCATTTGTTCAAACTCTTGGCTCAACCATTAGCATCCTTTCGATCTTATCTAGGTGCTCTTCATTGTTTTGCCAAGATTACTTCATTTTGGAAATCTTTAAACTATTTTAACATTCCAGCTTCAGATGAATCTCACAGACATAAATCACCATGTGTTATTTTATTCATCTTTGAAGATTTGAAGTAATCCATCTCCTGTACTTGTGCTCGATTGGACTACATACATCCATATGCATTAGTGTTTGTTGGCACGTTCACCCTTTCTTGTAAAAGGTACAGTCATGCTTTGCAGACACCACATGTTTCAAAGTCTTATCATTCAAAAGTCTATCACTGTGACGCTTCTGAATGCGCTCTGATTTGCATGACTTAATAGATAGTTACAAGTTTTATGTTTGAACATGAGTTATTCCTTTTAAACCTTTTGGTTTCGATGTGTTGGGTGTGTTTATCTAAAATCCTCTCTCTCTCTCTAATTGAGAACAAGAAATCAAATTTCTACTTATAATGAGAACATAGAATCACCTATAAATTTCTATTATAAGTCTTGAGGGAATGGATAAACAACTAACTCTTCATAAGGAACTATAACTAATTGCATGTTCCTATTTGTAGGTTGACTCTCATCCATCAATGCACATCTACTTTGCTGTAGATCCTACACATTTGCATAAATGCGAGTTTCACAGCCAGTATCTTATACTCAAAGTGGGTTTAATAAGGGTAGTGTGTATCATATACGCATTTGCCTAGAATTGAAATCATATCTCAAGTCTTCCTTATAGTTATTCATGTTCCCAGTGTCATACATGATCTGGTTGTAAACCGGTTGCTGTCATTGGTTGGGTATGTACAACTGTTTGTCTTTACCATTCCTTTGACTTCTTGTCTTTGATAGATTTCTTAAATCTTATTTTCCCTTTCACTAAAAGACTATCTTTGGTTGCCAATCTTTTGGCTAAAGGAGATCCGAGGTTTCTCATGTTTTAAAATAGTCAAATTATTTTAGAACATGAGCGCCATCAATTGGCTCTTATCTAGATCAACCGAGACTATCTGGTTATTGGTTTCATATTTATCAACTCTAACTAGTTCGATGAACTTGGTTTTGAGTTAGTAATATTGAAATCCTTCCTCTAATCTTCGAACATTTTGAAGTTAAAATTGTATGAATACTATGACATTACATGTATCCATTTGGCTTGATTGACCTCTTAATATTGATGCATAGCTCAATGTTAAATCAAAGACATGTTTCTTTTTAATCGCCTTCAAGACAATCTTGCGATGACAATGCCAATTAAGGAATTGGTGTTAATTGTTTTTCTCTTTCTCAAGGAGGAAAAACTATATTTTATTAGTGGTGGATGTTTGACTGAAAAGACATAAATAATTCTACGAGACAAGTTGGTTCATTTTAGTTATTATTCATCAAAAGAAATTAAACTAATTTTAATTTCAAATCAAAACACTTTATTAACTCTCACTTAGTGTTTTAATTTAACCAAGACCCACAAGACCCATGGGCTCAAGTGGACTTTGGCCCAACAAAACTCGAGCTCATGTTACCTTTGGTGGATCATCTTATGATCGATCATTTAAAATGACTCTTGGCAAGAAATTTGTATCGAATACAATATTTCTCTTCCTCTGCTCTTGGCCCAAAACTATTTTGATAGCCAATTTGAATTGACCTAGCTCCCACCCTACTTATTAATGATGGACAAATAATTCGCTTTGGCTTTCTTTATTTATCCATCTAAGTGGTGTTTCGATAGGTTGAGCAATAATTCATTTTGAGAGTAGGTTTTATTATCCTAAGCATGCAATTCTAGGTGAACCTCTTTCGAAAAGCATAAAAGGAATAATAAAACATGCAATAACGAATTTAAAGCATAAATAAAACCCCTAGTATGGCCACCTAGACTTAATCAAACTAATTTAACTAAGCCTTGATAGTCTTCAAGAAAATCTTCTTGGGTCTTGCAACTTCCTTGGATGGGTTCCCACTCGAATCCACACCTCCATTGCTGTTGGGCTCCCACTCAACTTGTTGTCTCCAATTACAACAAATTTACAAAGTGTACCTCACAATTGAGGCCTTACATGAATTAAAATAAACTTAACTTAAATTTAAATTTAAAATTTAATTCAAAGACGATACGCAGACCGTATTTCACCCAACCCGGTACGCAGACCGATAAAACCGACTATCTATGGCCATACTAGAAGCACATGCAAACATGTAATATTGCAATAAGCACATGCTTAAATAACAAATTATAAAGGCATATAAATAATTGCAATATAACACATAAGGAAATAAATACTAAATAAAATCTCCTAAAGGTTTGCATGATTAATAAAATAAATAAAATCCAAATTTTATCTTAGTTACCTAAACAGATTTAGGATTTTATACCTATACATACAAAATACTTGACTTTCCTAAAATCAAGGAGTCTAAAAGATACTATATCTTTCAAAGATATTGTAAGTTTCCTAAACTTTACAAAATAATAGATTTTATGCCCATTATCTAATTTAGTAGTAATAGGATTTAATAATTAATTTCTAAAATTAATTACAAATCCTAAAACACACGAATTCACCAAAACTGTTGGCAACACGGTCCGTGTTGCTTCCCAGTTTTGGTTAATTTCGTGAATGAAAAACTTAAATAAAACTATCATAACTTATCGAATTTAAAGATTTCATGTCACAGCGTTATCTAATAACCCAATATGAATATTTTCCAAAATTTTAACAATTTTCAAAAGATTGTAAAATTTTAGGGAATTAAACATTTTTAATTCACCATTTAAGAGGAAAATAAATAATAATAGTCCGATAAGTTTAAAAATCAAATTTTATAATTTTTCCATACAGTAGATTTATCTAATATGCTACTGTAAAAATTTCAGATTTTTATCAAATTTTGAAAATTAGAATAAAATTCAGAAAAGTAAACGATTATACTTTTCTATTAATCTGGAAATTAAAGGAAAATTAGTAAACAATTTCAAAAATTCACGAAAACTTTATCCATAACAGTATGGTTACCCAGTAACCTACTGTAAAATTTTCAGAAAATTTTCAAATTTCTATAAATATACAAAATTCAGAGAAGCAACAAATTTATTTCTCTGAGATCTGAAAATCTAAATTAAAAAATATAATTTGATCGGATAAATTAACGGAAAATTTTTTCCCTAACAGTATGGTTACCCAGTAACCTACTGTAAAAATCTCAGAAGTTTTACAAATTTCTACAAATTTATAAAATTCAGAGAAATTAAACAAATTTTAATTCACTTCAGATCTGAAAACTCAATTAAAAATCCATTTTAATTGGGAAAAATCTACAAAAATTATGAAAAGTCCAGAACACTTCCAGACACCTCCAGTAAAAATTTAAGAAATTTTAGAGTTCGTTTGATTTTTTATTTCGATTTTTCATGTTTACCGTAAACAAACTAAATTAGAAAATTAATTTTACAAAACCTTATTTTGCGAATTTAAACCTATTTCATGTATTGCCTACTGTTTAACAACATTAAACGTGATTGCTTCTAAAACATTCAAAATTAAATCGAGTTCATGCTATATTTAACAATTAAACAAACATAAAATCAATTAATTAAAGGCAATAAGAAATAAGCAATAACAAAGTATGAAATTTTACAATAAAATTTCAGATTTACTATCAAGAATATTAAAACTTTCATAAAGATTCAAAATTTAGGCATAAATCTATTCTAGCATATTCATAATATAATTCAACTATTGACAAAATTAATTATGAATACAAGTACAATACTTTAGCATGCAAATTGGTGGCTCTGATACCACTGTTAGGTTTTAGGTTATCTATTTCCTAAACAGATACAGATTAATTGGCGGAATATTATAACAGTTAGAAACAATTAATCAACACAATTGCAGAGGCTTTAGTAATTATACCTGATCGCTAATTCCTGCTGAAGAAGTGGTTGACCTTCCAGATTTCAAAGCTGAAACCCTCTACTGAAAAGTCCATGCAGCACTCCGGGAACCCGATTGCTAGATCGACCCGACCCGATTGAGACAAATCTCAATCTAAGATGTATGTGAGATTGTTTTGGGAAACAGAGAATGTTTCCTGAAACTAGAACTGCAAACTAAAAGAGAGAGGAACTCAGGAAATCACTCTGGTATCTCTCTAAGAGTCTTAGGCAGTTGGTGTGGAATAATCTCTCCCAGAGACCCCTTTATATAGTGTTTAGAAAACCTAGGGAAAGGATTCAAAACCCTAAAGGGCCGATTAAAGACAACGACGTGTTTCTGGGCCCAACACGGTCCGTGTTGAAACAACACGGTCCGTGTTGGACTCCAGAGAGTCCAATTATTCGGCCCATGGACACCACGGACCGTGGTGTCTCAACACGGACCGTGTTGGGTCAACACGGTCCGTGTTGAGCCCACTTAGCTCCCTGTTGGGCTGATTTCTCACAGAAATCAGTTTCCAACTTTTCTAAACTTGATACAATATCATTTAGGTTACATACATTGTTCCAGGGCACTGACTTGTGTGACCCAGTAGGACCAAATAATATAGTTGTAATTAAACATATTTAATTACTAATTATAGAGGTCTCTAGCAAGACATATAATTACTATATTACTTTGGTTTAATCTCTATGTATATCGAACATTGTCGGTACATTCCCAACATTCTTATCATCCTTCGTCTTGCCTTTGACACTCATGATGGTATTCAACACTTGATCAAATACATTCTTCTCAACATGCATGACATCTAAGTTGTGTCGGATTTTAAAATCTTTCCAATACGTCAACTCCCAAAATATGTTTCTCTTGTTCCAATTGTGAGACTCTTAATAACCATCAATACGGTTATGTTGTTCCGTGGAGCTCGGGAAATTACATACACGATCCCAAATTTGTTCCCCACTCAATCGAGGGGGTGGAGGTGAATTTTCTTCCTTATTCTTTGAGAAACCGCTCTTATTTTTTCGAAATGGATGGTTCTCTGGGAGAAACTGTCTATGGCAATCGAACTAAGAATGTTTCCTACCATGTTGTAGCCATCTAGCCTTTGTGTTCTCCATACAGTAGGGACAAGACATTTTCCCCGCTGTGGTCCAACCAGAGAGCATTCCATATGCCGGAAAATCGCTTATGGTCCACAACACGGATGCCTTCATTTTAAAATTTTGCTTCTTGGAGACATCATATGTGTCAATTCCAACCTCCCATAAATGTTTCAACTCATCGATTAACGGTTGCAAGTAGGCATCAAGTTTTCCCTTTGGACTTTTCGGCCCAGGAATTAACAGAGTCAGAAACAAGTACTGCTTCTTGATGCACAACCAAGGCGGCAAATTATATGGAGTTGCAATCACCAGCCAACATGGATACGTCTGACTGAAACTGTCGAAAGGTGCAAAACCATATGTGCATAGCCCCAACCGTACGTTTCGGGGTTCGGACGCAAATTCCTTATGAAGGGCATCGAAATGCTTCCATGCTTCACTGACACACGGATGAACCATAGTTCCATTTTCACGTGCATTCATTGAGTGCCACCTCATGTGCTCCGCAGATGTCTTAGTTGCATAAAATCTTTGCAACCTCGGCGCGATTGGGAAGTAAATCAATTGCTTGTGTGCAATGCGTTTCCCACGCAATGCCATTTTAGCATACCTATCGGCTCCACATTGGTCACACTTATCTAAGTCAGCTTTCTCCTTCCAAAACAACACGCACCCATTGGGACACGCGTCAATTCTCTCATGTTGAAGTTCTAAAGCACCAAGCAATTTCTTCGCTTGATAGTAGGTGTCTGTCATCTCATTGCCAGGGGGACATACGTCTTTCATTAAGGCTAACAGACTGTCCACGGCTTTATTTGGGAGATTGTACTCACATTTTATGTTAATCATCTGTGAGACAACCGACAACAAAGACATGTCGCTACCTTCATACAGAGGCTTTTTGGAGGCATCGAGCATT
The DNA here is from genome assembly GCA_029582165.1 of Portulaca oleracea. Lineage (NCBI taxonomy): Eukaryota > Viridiplantae > Streptophyta > Magnoliopsida > Caryophyllales > Portulacaceae > Portulaca > Portulaca oleracea. The sequence continues at coordinate 9,997,325 of CM055873.1, forward strand.
TCTAAGAACTTCTTAGTCCCTTCCTCTGGCTCATCTTCCCTCGTATCATCGCCGCAGCTCAAAGGCATATGGCCCATGACATCAGTGATCATTTCTTGCATACTGTTGACACCTCCAGTACTAGAAGACCCATCAACCACAGTGTTAACAGTTTGACCACAACCCTCGAGAGTGGCAAAAGTCTCCCCGTGACTTATCCAAACATGATAATTTGGCCGAAAGCCGTGTTTGTACAAATGTAGCTTCACAATATCCTCGTCAATGTACTTCAAGTTTTTGCATTTGCTACAAGGACACCAAAGTTTACCCAAACTACTCTATTGTTTTGCAATAGGTATAGATTCTTCATTCACCCTACATACGAATTCCACACTAAGATGTTCACCATCATGTCTTTCATACATCCATTTTCTACTATTCTCCATTATGTATTTAGCTGCATACAATGTATATATCATTGAAAGGGATTAAGTCACAATTAATTAAAGCAAATACATAATTTCCATGAATATAATGTATGTCATTATTTATTGTTAATAAATATATCATGTTTCATTGAATTTCAACTAAACTTTTATGACTATCAATTATTCAAGTAAACTTTTTTTTTACATCTACAACTAAGCTATGTCACCAGTCAAGAGGATCCTGCTATTATCCAAGTAGAGTGTGTTTGTTCCTGTTAATATATGATTGAAAATGACTTTCATGAGTTGTAGACTCTCCTTTATATTGTCTGGTTCACCAAAAAGTAGCGCAATCTCAGCAGTGAAATTGCGCGAGGTCTATAGTGTTTTGGGAGTTAGAAGCGTATCAGATTCAGTACAATGTAGTGCTTCTATTATGCAGCCTGGTGGGCAACAAGACAAGGTGGGAATGAGAGAGAAGCTTATAGTTAAGGGTCTCATAGAAATCATGTTGGGCTTTCTTGCATGTAAGATTCATAGATCCTTCAAAACATCGTGTCTTACTTTGATGGACCTATAAATCTTACATGCAAAAAAACCCAACACGATTTATATTAGACCCTTTACTATAAGCTTCTCTTTTATTCCCACCTTGTCTTGATGCCCACCAGGCTGCACAATAGAAACACTGCATTGTATTGAATTTTAGACGCTTCTAACTCCCCAAGCACTATAGACCTCGCGCAATTTCACTGCTGAGATTACGATACCTTTTGGTGAACCAGACAAATAAAGGAGAGTCGATACGACTCGTGATAGTCATTTTCAACCATAGATTTTCAGGTCACAAACACACTCTACTTGTACACTAACAAGATCCAAACTCAACCTCTTTTCATGACATCTACAACTAAGATACTAGAACTATAAATTAATGTCTACATTTGGAGTTATTGAGTACTTAAGTTACTAAATGGATGTGACATAATTAATAAAGGAGAGTCAATACGACTCGTGATAGTTATTGAGTACTTAAGTTACTAAATGGATGTGACATAATTAATAATAATTAATGTCTACATTTGGAGTTATGAGTAATTAAGTTAGAAATTAGGTTAGATTAGCAACAAGTTTACGCTACCTACTTCGTTGGATAACTTAATCAAAGGCAAGTCTCTAAATGTCAATTCAACCTAGTTGTGATGAACAAGCTCACGGAGTTATATGTAAGGGTAATCAACCGGTTGTGACGTAGCAAATGTCGATTGTTTTGCATTTAGCATCCCAACCACCTTTCAAAAGAAAACCCAATAAATCAAGATTGAGTTCATTGGTGTTCATTTTAAAAGTGGTTGGGATGCTAAAAATAATGATCTACATTTGCTACATCACAAGCGGTTGATCACCCTTACATATAACTCTGACAACTTATTCATCACAACAAGGTTGAATTGGCATTTAGAGATTTGCCTTTGATTAAGTTATCCAACGAAGTTGGCAGTCGCGTAAATTCATTCCTAATCAAATATAATAACTAACTCACTTACTAATAACTACCAAAATCATCCAAACTCGACACTTTTTTATGACATCTACAACTAAGCTACTTAAATGGTTGTTGAGTACTTACGTAGCAACTTGTTGTTGATTACGTAAATGGACGTGACATAATTATTTATAATTTATGTCTTCATTTGGAGTTATAGGTAATTAAGTTAGCAATTAGGTTGGGTTAGCAAAAAATTTACGCTACCAACTTTATAGGCTAACTTAATTAAGTTAACCAACGACGTTGGCAGTCGTGTAAATTTGTTCCAAACCAAACATAATAACTAACTCACTCGTTAATAACTACCAAAACCATTCATACTCAACCCTAACTTATAACATATAAAACTAACCCACTTAAATTTGAATAATCATAAACATTTTCAATAATTATTTTAACTTCATTTAACTAAATATTTAATTAAACTTAACCCAAATTTATAACTAAATTAATTTAACTTAACTAACCAAACATATACAATCAATTAACCCTAACCACAGCCCTAACCCATACAAATTAAACATCCTATAATTAATTAAACTCATTATTCATAACCTTGTAAACCCTAAGTTACTCAAGTAAATTACTCAAATACAACAACATATATTTGAATTTTACAATAAAAAAATCAACAAATTCATCCCACACATATACTCTTGCATTAATAAACAACAATATTCTAACTTTAATTTCAAGCCATAACAACATAATACTATAATAAACTATAAGCATTCATAATAAACCCTTCAAATTACATTCAAAACATACATTATTCTAAATTTGAATTTCAAACCATAACCAAACTAAAATTACTCAAGTAAATTACTCAAATTCACTCTAAAAATTTACATTCAAAACACAATTCTAAATCCAATTTCAAACCCTAATCTTGACTAACACTAAACACTACCCTAAATTTGAATTTCTGACCATAACCACACTAAAATTACTCAAATAAATTACTCAAATACAACAATATATATGAATTTTACAATTAAACATCAACAATTTACTAAACAACAATAATCTTACATATATGAATTTTACAATTAAAAATCAACAATTTCAACAACATATACTCTTACATTAATAAACAACGATATTCTAACTTTAATTTCAAGCCCTAACAACATAATATTATAATAATCTCTAAGCATTCATAATAAACCCTAAAAATTTACATACACTATTCTAAATTTGAATTTTAAACCATAACCACACTAAAATTACTCAAGTAAATTACTCAAATTCAACAACATATATGAATTTGAGTTGGACTATCTAAGGTTCGCATCTCGAGCGGCTAAGTTGAAGGTTGAAATGAGTAGTAGTGTGATACATGCTATGAATCATATCACTTGAATAAGCTGAGAAGTATACTTGGGAGCTAGGATCTGAGGTGTGTATTCATGGAAGAAGTACTAAGCTATCATGACAATGTTATTTTGGTGGTGCAGTACACCTAAGTATACTATAACAATGCATATGATAGCAGCCGAATGCTCTATTGGAGATGCTTACCCTTCAATGATGAATCATATATATGACAAATGGCCTATTGAAGTAATCATATACCTCCTCAAGGCCAAATAGTATATTGGGATCTTGGCTTGAGTAGCAGTTGGAATAGTGATTAGGATACTAGTTTGAGTTTTTCCCACACTAGTGTATTGATGGATATTGAATGCCTTTATAGTTGGATATACATATTGATTAACATCCTCTAGTTGACAAGTTTAGAAGCCAGAACATTCAGATTTCATTCATTTGACAGTTGAGGCCTAAGGGAGTGACAAAGAGAAGATGAACAACACGGTTTCTCTTGGATCATCCATAGCTTCAAAAGCTTTTATTCAATTCCATAGGTTTCTGTGGATGATTCCCAATTGTTCCTCAATTCAGTTTTTCAACGATGCAAGCCAGAGTTTTCCAACATCAATCTTTCAATACCCTTCTTCCACCAATTGCTTTGTTTCTTCCCTATTCCTTCCATTGTTGCCTCTAGTCAACTACTTACTGCTAAGCTTTGAATGACTGGGTAAATGAATTAGAGACGAGTAGTAATCTAACGTTGGGGGAAAGAGACTAGAATTTTAGATACTTTTATACCCTATGGCTCGACCTGCTCTGATACCATATGTAACAACCCTGACTTTTGGGGTATCACTTAGCAATATTTTAATCCATTTAATCTTGATTTAGCGGAAGCTTGTAAAGCCAGGAGTGTTACCGCCACTTTCCCAAACAGTGAGAAAGCAAGGCTTTTACTGCGTACTATGATAAATTAAAATAATAAAGATAAAGGAAAATTAAAAGATGAACCATTTCTAATTAAATTGATAATATTCAAGTACTTCCTAATAATTCCTTAACTGAACAAAATGTTCAATCTAACTAATACAATTGTCTTGAGTAGTTATTTTGACCATGGTGGTTCCTCTCTTCCCGATGCATATCCCCATTGTACCTTCCATCTAAACCAAAATATAAAACATAAGTTTTGACCTCAGTACAATGCAACCCTATCACGTAAAATTCATCTTATTTCAGCTATTTCAATTCATTTTGCAAGAGGTAGAGAGGGAAATAATGCAGGTAAAACATGACATTTTGCTGGTAAAATATATAATCACGAGTGTATATTTCTGGGTGTGGAATCCCTTTTTTTTATATTATTGCTTAGCCTGCAGGCTATATAACCCTAGGATCATGTCCTTCACTATGTGCACAGCTGAGTGTGTTATTAACTCAGACTCCGGTACCGGGAATACTGTTAAGGGTCCACTAAAAATTGAGCCAAGAGAATGATTCGAATAATAATGTTGCTTCTTGGCTTTGCATGTAAAAATATTTGAACATGAAATATATAATTGCATGATAAAAATATTTGGGCATAAAATTGATAATGTATAATTGCGATAAAAATCAATAGCAATTGCATGTACCTCTTCTTTTGTATATGAGAATACATGTAAAGAAATTTATAACACAAATAATAATTAATAAATAATCAGAACTAAATATTATTATCATTAATAAAATAATTAGAAGAAGTAGTTGAGAAATTACCTAAAACAATGAAATGTGGGATAATAATCTGAAGTAGCTTTTGTGGAGGTTAGGAGAGAATAATAGGAATTGGGATTTTTAAATGGGTTTAAGGGGAGCCCGTCACTCCTCTTTCTCATTCTATTTCTTGTGAGAGAAAACAGGACAAAGAAAGGAAGGGCAAAAAAGGCAGGGGCGTCGAGGCAGAGGGACAGACCGACGGCGGTTTCCACCGGAAAAAGCGGTGGTGGTGGTTTCTAGACTGATTTTCAATGTGAGGATATGACCTAGTGGTTCTGGCTCGGTTTCTGGGCACGACTGGACAGAGGGAGGGGTCGATTGTGGTGATTTTTGGTGGCGAAAATGGGTGGTTTCCGGCGAGTAATGGCAGACACAGGTAACTTTAATCTCAAATTGGTAATTTTGTGGTTACAGATGCGGGTATTTGATATTTGGATTTGAGTTTGTGGATGGAAGAACAAGGATTGGATTTGGGATTTGGGTTTTGATTTCTGTTAGATTGGACGTGTGGCTACGACTGGTGGATGGTCAGGGTTGTGACGGTGGTGATGGCGGAGGTAAGACGGTGGTCTTGGTGGTGGTGAATGATGGTGAGGGTGGTTCTCTGGTGGTGATGACGAGAAGAAGGGGAAAAGGAGGATGAAGATGGGTTTTATGATTGAGTTCAATCTGATGTTTAAATTCTCCAATTTGGTTGAATAAACTATAAGGTTTGGGTGGGGCTATATAGCAATGGATGATGAAGCTTGTTACTAACTCTTCAGGAAGTGTGACTTCCACAGGCTTGGTTGAATGGTCTAAAGTCTTGGGCAGGCAAAGCTTATTGGAGGGAGAGGGAGGTGGAGCTAGAAGAGATATTGTCTCATCTTACCCAAAAGTCTTGGGCAGGAAAAATGGAGAAAAGAAGAAGAAAAGAATAAGAGGAAACAGGGGAGGCGAGGATGGTGGAACAAGAAGAAGAAAAGAGGAAGAAGAATTGTGATATCAAAATTAATATTATTAGAGGAGCAAATCAAAACAAATAAAAAAAATAAGTAGAGTTTTTAAGAAAATAATATTGACACTTACTTGAAATGAAAGTAATATGAACAAGATTTAATGTCTTTAGCTAGTAATATCATGTTTGATAGACACAAAGAGCTTTAAAAAAAGTTTAACAATACAACTTAAACATGAAAATTGATTTAAGAAGCTTTAAATAAAAAGAACAAATAAAATTAGGTCCTAGGTAATAAAATAAAACATAGTAAAATAAATATTAAAATTTCGGGTTGTTACAAATCGGCCCAACTGGAAAGTGCTGAAAGTACCCTACGCCCATGGTATTGATATTTTCGTACGATGAAAAGAAGGAAAAATTATATGAAATCGTTGTTTTATTGGAAATTGTTATATATATTATGGTTATGAAAGGATGGAAAAGGCAATTTGAATAATTTTTAATACCTATTTCAATGTGTGAGTTACTCTTTAAATTTTGAAGGTGTTATGTTCCTATTTAGAATTATTTTGGAAAGGTTTTGAAGTGTGAATGGAATGCTACTTGAGAATTGCTAAGTTATGAAGCGTATTTGAATATATCCAAACTAAGTTATAAAAGGTGATGCATAATGAGACCAAGGGATGATCTCATTACACAATATCTAAGGATCTTTAAAAACGAAGATAGGAATCCTCTATCTCAAAGTTCCAAAGAACCAAAAATGGCATAGAAATGGATGAAAAAGGATGGAAGGAACTATGAAAGATGGTTACCAAATAGATGGAAACAATGAACAAATGAATGATGAATGAATGAGTGAACGAATGGACGAACGTTGAATGATGAATGATGATGACGAATGAATGCTTGGACGTGAATGTTGAAGAACTCACGTTTCTTGATGAATGCTTGATGAATTCTTGATGAATTCTTTATGAAGCACTCGAAAATGGATGATAATGGACGATTGGTAGATGGATAGTTGATGGCTTTTGAAGATTCTTTGAAGGATACAGATTCACCACCTCCAAGAATACTCCAATTCCTTCCTTTCACCACTAAGGATGCCAACCTTAGCTAGAAGAAGGGATATTTCAATCCCACAAAGAGAGACGAAACACCTAGCACAAATGCTAGAGAGAACACATCATGTGTTTGAAAAATTCAATGTGAATGACTTGAATGAATTGAATGAATTACAAGCACCTAGGAGGGGTATTTATAGCTACAACCCACCCTTAGGCGCCACCTAGCTTCAAGAAAAGACCCTTAAGGGCTTACATCATTCATCCTAATGCTTACATCATAAAGAAAACAATATACTAAACTATATTACAAATATGAATAACTCCTTGGATTCTCATCCAAATTCAAAGATTCTTGAACCATATGAAAGCTCTTGGAATGTAAAATAATCCCTTCTAGGATGACTTCTATGATAGCTTCACGGTCCTTGAATTAAGGAGCAAAAGTTTACGTCCGCATGAGTTGATCCCTTCCAAGTAGAGAGATAAAAGAGAGACTTGAACTCTTCTACCTTCTAGGTGAGTATTAGATGTCTCCATGGTTGACCTTGATGCATAAGGCCATCAATTATGCATCATACACCCCCGGTTGAAAAAGTTTGTCCTCAAACTTTGGAAGATCAACTCTCGCTTGCCTTCTTCACAACGACTTTCTTCTTGAAAGCTTTGAAGTCATCGTAGATCCCTTTGATGAACTTCTTAAACTTTCTTCCTCGATCACCATAAGACTTGAACTTGTATTTCTCCACCGTGAACGTGGGCTGTTCACGTTGCTTCTCACTTAGTCTTACCACTTTACCCTTGTCATTTAGTATGAAACAATGTACCTTGATGACTTGGGCTATTTCCTTCTTTCGAATTCTTGGCCTTTCAACCAAGTGATCCAAGTAGATAGCCCTTGGATGCTCATGGAAGATATGCTTCATAGGAAGATTCAAAAGGTGGTGGATACTTGGATCCGTTTCTTTCTTCTCCAAATGTGTAAGAATAGGATCCTTATACTCTTCATGCCCTTGATTCTCCACCTTCATGATTGACACAATATGACGTTTCTCCTCCTTTTGCCGAGATGGTGGATCAAGAGGTTCCAAAGTGATCCTCTTTTGGTTGATGGTGAGAGTGTAAGTGTTGGCCCTCCCATCATGTATGACATGTTTATCATATAACCATGGCCTTCCCAACAAAACATGACAAGTATCAATGGGAACTATATCACACCATAATGAATCTTGATAATTCTTTCCAATTGAAAGACTCACCAAAACTCGTTGATCCACACGAATACCTTGCCCAAGGCTTAGCCATTGTATTGTGTAGGGTGTGGGATGTGGGCTAATCTCCATTTGCAACTTCTTGACCATTGTTGTAGAGGCGGCATTGGTGCAACTTCCTCCATCTATGATCAAGGAGCATACTCTCCCTTGGATGGTACAACGAGAGCGAAATATTGCTTCTCTTTGTAGTTGATCTTTCGGCACATTTGTGATATTCAAGGCCCTTTCTACCACAAGTAGTTCTCCTTCATCTGGCCTTTCCACATATTCTTCTACTACATCTTCCTCTTCTTTGGCACCAACCCCAACTTCCTCTTCTTTCTCATACTCCGGCTCTACATATAAAGCACTTTGGTATTCCACCAAAGACACTACTCGCTTGTTTGGACACTCCGAAGCATAATGTCCCAACCCTTGGCATCGAAAACACCTTCTTGATGCTATGGGTTTGGTCACTTGGTCGTGAGGTTTAGGGATGGATGGGGGCTGATTTTGTGGAGTTTTTGTGGGAATGTGTTTCGTGGATGGTGGAGGGTTTGGATGGGACGTAGGGTGGGGCGTTTTTTGTGGAGTTTGGTATTGGCTTGAGACTTCTTTCCCCTTATTTCTCCTTTGTTTTTCAACTTTAAGGGACAAGGAGCTCAATTCATCCAAAGTTTTGTATGGTTGTAATTCCACAACGTGCCTAATCCCATCATTAAGACCAAAAAGATAACGTACCAAAGTTTGTGGCTCGTCCTCCTTTAGATCACACCTCCAAAGTAGATGCTCAAATTCCTTTGTGTACTCCTCCACGCTTCTTCCTCCTTGGACCAATCTTTGCAATTTGTAGTAGTTGTCACGTAGGTAGCTAGATGGTAGGAACTTTTCTTGGAGCTTTCTTTTCATCTTATCCCATGTACGCACCTTATCTTTCCCCTTTGCTTGCCGCTTCTTTTGCAAGTTTGTCCACCAAATGCTTGCATGCTTTCGTAGCTTTAGGGCAACATACTTGACCTTCTTATCATCTTCCACATCTTTGAGATCAAAGACCCTTTCCACGGTTTGTATCCAATCCAAATAAACTTCCGGATCAAGATCACCAACAAATTCGGGGATCTCCACTTTGAAGCCGAACCTTTCCTCCTTTGGACGTCCATGCCTCTTTCTTAGAACGTCCTCTTCTCCTTCTCCACCTGATGATTTACTTGATACTTCCTCAAGATTCTCCCTTTCTTGAAGGCGCATGTAGTATGCTACTTGTTTGTTGAGATACTTGATTCTTTGTTTCATCTTCTCAACATCTTCTGGGGACGATGGAGAGGACTTTGTAGGAGAGCTTGCACTCGCCATTAGAACCTATCTTGATTCACAAAGATCACAAGAAACTCATGGAAGGAAGGTTAGCACGGATGGGACGTGGGTATGGGACGGATTTGGGTAGGTTTGTGTTTGGTTTTTGGGTTCTTTGTGGAGCTTGGGGTTCTTTATGAGTTCTTGATGGGTTCTTGATGAGTTCTTGGAAGAACTATCAAGGGGGACGTGTGATGTAGAGATGAATGAAATTTTGTGATGGGAAACGTATGATGGGAAATGTGTGGGAGAGAAAAGATTGTAAAAGATTGTTTCAAGAACTAAGAGATTCAAACTCCTTAGCTCTGATACCAAATTTGATGCATAATGAGACCAAGGGATGATCTCATTACACAATATCTAAGGATCTTTAAAAACGAAGATAGGAATCCTCTATCTCAAAGTTCCAAAGAACCAAAAATGGCATAGAAATGGATGAAAAAGGATGGAAGGAACTATGAAAGATGGTTACCAAATAGATGGAAACAATGAACAAATGAATGATGAATGAATGAGTGAACGAATGGACGAACGTTGAATGATGAATGATGATGACGAATGAATGCTTGGACGTGAATGTTGAAGAACTCACGTTTCTTGATGAATGCTTGATGAATTCTTGATGAATTCTTTATGAAGCACTCGAAAATGGATGATAATGGACGATTGGTAGATGGATAGTTGATGGCTTTTGAAGATTCTTTGAAGGATACAGATTCACCACCTCCAAGAATACTCCAATTCCTTCCTTTCACCACTAAGGATGCCAACCTTAGCTAGAAGAAGGGGATATTTCGAATCCCACAAAGAGAGATTTAAAACACCTAGCACAAATGCTAGAGAACACATCATGTGTTTGAAAAATTCAATGTGAATGACTTGAATGAATTGAATGAATTACAAGCACCTAGGAGGGGGTATTTATAGCTACAACCCACCCCTTAGGCGTCACCTAGCTTCAAGAAAAGACCCCTTAAGGGCTTACATCATTCATCCTAATGCTTACATCATAAAGAAAACAATATACTAAACTATATTACAAATATGAATAACTCCTTGGATTCTCATCCAAATTCAAAGATTCTTGAACCATATGAAAGCTCTTGGAATGTAAAATAATCCCTTCTAGGATGACTTCTATGATAGCTTCACGGTCCTTGAATTAAGGAGCAAAAGTTTACGTCCGCATGAGTTGATCCCTTCCAAGTAGAGAGATAAAAGAGAGACTTGAACTCTTCTACCTTCTAGGTGAGTATTAGATGTCTCCATGGTTGACCTTGATGCATAAGGCCATCAATTATGCATCAAAAGGTCTTGTGATTACATAAATAACTTACTTTATTTTTAATGATTTATATGTGTGATATTTAAAGCTCTTTGTGTGTGTCTTTTAGTTAGATTGATGCATTGCATGTGAACCATATCTTAATGATATATGTTGGGAGGCTAAATGAAATGTACGAGTCACTTGAAAGATCCCTATGTTGGATGTGTATTGAGTTGGTTGCGACCTACTAGAACACTAGAGTACTTGAGATGCTTCTCTGATGGCTTTCGGACTGTTTTCATGACTAAAAGGTTATCCCATCCCCATGTAGTTGATTTGAAAGATATGAGATTGTTTAATTACCTCACATGAGACATATAAATGCTCGAATACGAACCTTATACCTAGCCTCCTACTTGATAAGTTATGAAGTGACCAAGAGATGCATTTATATTTTGATTGTACTTGGGTGATTGCTGAATTAAGTTGACTCCTATATTAGGTGGCTTGAATCTTAATGGTTATTACAGGGCACAAGTTACCCACTGAGCTATGGTTTGCTCATACACCTCTTTCTCTCCCCCTTACAGGTCAATATAAAGATGAGGAGCATACTGCTTGTTTAAAGATCGAGTAGTTGTAGTTATTTATGTATATAGGAAGTGGTTGTTTTGTAAGTTGAATTCTATTGTAAATGTATTTGGAATGCTTGGGTTTGTTTGATGCATTTAGATTGTACTCCGAGGGTGTGGCTCGTGATATACTCCAGCGTGTGGCCGTTGAGCTTTTTTGTTTATTTTGTTTCATTTACAGGGATGTAAGGCTGTAGGCCTGGGAAACGTCCATATTACTCCGAGGATATCTCTTGAGGGAAACTTCAATGGGAGCAACTGCTACAGCTGAAACAAGGGCTCCTTCTAACAGTTTATATGGTCGGATTGCTGCAAAATTTGGGCAAGATGGTGCAGCAGCAGCATTCTTAAAGGGGGTTATCTGAAGGGTGCATGTCACATTTCACGGCAAGATGTGCACATGTTTTCTGGTTTGCTTCATTATTTAATGTGATTGGTACATATGGTGCCATCGTAATGTAGTGATTGTTGATCAAATGGAATAAAGAGCTAGTGCTACATAACAGCTAAATGGAGGGTTTGTCTTTGGTTCACTGAATGGTAGGAATCTCACATCTTTCTCAGTTGAACAACTGGCAATGTATTTCTGTCATTTTTCAGTGAGGTGATGTTGTCCTGCTCAAGTGCATCTGAGACGTCTTTGCACCAATTCTTCTTTTTCTTCTTCTTCTTCTTCTTCTTCTTCTTCTTCTTCTTCTTCTTGTCTTTGACATCTGACTATCAGTGGTACCAATGTTTGGTGTATTGGCTTCTTTTGTAGTTTGTTAAACATTTGGAGTTAAATGCTCCTGTGTGTGCTTATTAGCACTTTCTTTTGATTGAATAAAATGACTCTTGTGGTCACAACTTATCAAAAAAAATATATACTAATTAGATATCTTTGGATACTTATTATGCAATTAGTATAAATATCTCTAATAGATTATATATGCATAAAATTATCTTATTCTCTCCTTTCAATTTATTTTAATTTGTCCCTATTATTCTCTCTTTAAATTGCATTTTTATATTTCATTAATTTATAACATGTTATCAACAGTAGACTTTATTATTTGCCATGCTTTTTGTCATAATTCAAAATTCAGGTTATGCTCGTTTCTAGCATTCAACTAATTATTTAACAGTTTGTTTGGTTAAAATTGAATTATTACTATAATATTTTCTATTACGCAAACCATATATTAGACGGTACTCCCCCGGGAGTACGCATCTCAATCTTAGTCTCGCTATTTTTCTAACTGTTTATAAATTTATGTCAGCCCTGTTTTTGTTTGGTTAAAATCAGGTTTGGGTGGATTGGATTCGATTAGATTGGATTGAATTGAATAAGTTATGATATTTTTTTTGGGAATTGTGTTTTAGAGAGAATGTTTTTTTGGAAAAGTATGCAAGGTTTAGATAAGTTTAGGTAAGTTTGGATTAAATTGAATTGGATAGTTGAACCAATCCAAAGAACCGGGCCTACGTAATATCATCACCTGTGTCATGGTGCAGTGGTTGGCCCCCCCCCCCCTTAACTAATATGCAACTGGTCTTGAATTTCAATCATCCAAGACTCATGTGATTTAATTTTTTATTCTTATATTAATTTATTAAAACACCGAACTTTTTTTTGCCTCGTTAGACTTCTCCTATTTTATTGCTTTCTACCCATTTACTTTCATTTTTAATTTTATTTTGTCCACCAAGTAACTTCCTGAAAACACTTATTTAGTTATCTTTACCTATAAAACTTGCATTTGTTAACCATATAATTTTTTTTAGGGATATTGGATTCTAATAATCCCTACTATCACAAATTGTATGGCAATAATCCCTACTATCATTTTGGATTCTGGTGGTCCAAAAAAAAAAATTGTATTGTAGTGGGACAAAATCGAGTGTATACGCTAAATATCATAGATTTTGTGTTGCATTTGATTCAAAACTTTGTATAACACTTTACCATGATTTTTAATGAATTTACAGCATTTCTCCCCAATTTTTTCAATTTTTTACGATTTTTTCAATTTTATTCCTTTTAAAAAATCATAATAATTGCTCGAAATCTCAAAAAAATAATTTAAAAAATGTTTTAGTAACTGCACTTCGTTACCTATCTAGGGGTAAGAACCAAAAAAACAAAAACAATATAGGGTAGGCATGGAAAAAAATAAAAAGAATGTAGTGATAGATTTGGTACCACTACAATACAATTTTATTTTTTTTTGGACCACCAGAATCCAAAATGATAGTAGGGATTATTGCCATACAATTTGTGATAGTGGGGATTATTAGAATCCAATTTCCCATTTTTTTTTTATGTGTTGAAAAAGTATGGTGTGTATCTATGTAATATATAAAGCCAAAGGGGTTTATGGTACGCAAATTTCACTTTGCCTATTTTACCCCTTGCCATTGATAAATTATAGGGATAAATTAGTAATTACGATACTTTTTATATGCAGCAAAATAGTTATCGAAGAAAATATCACCACAAAGATTTGAACATCTAATGCAAAGGAAAACTCTCCAATTTCTTTACCACTAAACCACCATATTTTTAATTAATATTTTCTTATATATTCTCTATTTCCGTCTTTCACATTAGAACCGTCATTTACATTATTCTTATTATAATTTTGGGTTTCTATTTTCCCTAATTTACATTATATTATTTTTTAAAAATTTCTTTTACATTCCTATAAAAAGAAAATGTTACAATATTTTATTTTTTTATGTTTTATGCAAATGTATATTATTAACTTTAATCACCTTTGTTTCTTTAGAAAAGATTCAATTTTATAATTTAAAAAAAAATTATTACTACATTATACTTAGAGCATTAACCTATACCTATTTTCCCCTCTAATTCCATGACTTATTATATTTTTATGTCATAAGTCAACACACTAATTGTTGTATAGTTTCTTATTTGCCTATTATCTTTCTTTATAAATTAATTGTAAACAAAAAATTAGTGAATCACCTTATTTCTCAATTAACCTCCCTCACATCTCACATCTCTCATCTCTCATCTCTCATCTCTCATCTCTCATCCTCCATTTTTCATGTTTATTCTCATTCTCATTTATTTACTAATTAATTATTTTCCTATTATTTACTAAAAGAATCAAAATTATAAAATCTATCTAATATATTCACTTAAGGTTAAGTTAAATCATACATGAATAAATTTTCTATTATTTATGAAAATGAGAAAAATCATATGTTAATTGATGTTAAATTAATTAAATCATGTATATATAAATTTTTCTATCATTTACAAAAATGAGAAAAAAAATAAAATCTACCTAATATGTTGATGGGTGTTAAATTAAATCATGCATCTATGTGTGTCTGTGTATCATAGAGAGATTGAGAGAAAGACAAATATGTCAGAAATTTATTTAGTATACAAATATGCTTTAAATCAAAATTATTTGAAAAGTAAGTACATGATACAATTTATATCTTTTTATTTAAAGACAAGTTTTGATTCATCGATTGTTAAATTTATTTTTTTGTGTGTGTATATATCTTTTTATTTAAAGACAAGTTCTGATTCGCACGCATTGCGTGCATCGATTGTTAAATTTTTTTTTTGTGTGCATATATCTTTTTATTTAAAGACAAGTTTTGGTTCGCACACATTGTGTGCACCGTTTTTTTTTGTGTGTATATATACACACATAAAAAAATAAATTTAACAATCGATGCACGCAATGCGTGCGAATCAAAACTTGTAAATTTTAATTTTAGAGTGGATTTAGGGATGACAATGGGGCGGGGAATCCCTGAACCCGCTCCCCGCTCTGGGGAAAAATCCCCACCCCCATTGGAGATGGTGATGGGGACGGGGACGATTTTTCAAAATCCGCTCGAGGACGGGGACAAAATTTTCCCCATCCCCATCCCCGAATCTCCGTCCTCGAAAATTTTAAAATTACCAAATAACCTTTATTCTAACTCAATATATATATTAATCACAAGGATAAAGTAGTAATTTTCGAATTTTAAGTCAAAAACCCTAACGTAAACTCGCTTCCCTCCTCCTCCATAATTCCATTCACTGCTATCTCCTCCCTTCTCTTAGTCTTTGGCCTTTGCTTTTTAATTGTTTTTTAGTTTACTTTATGCTTGTCATGCATTAAACTTGAGGAGGATGTATGCTACTCTGATTCACACTTGAGGAGGATGTATTATTGTATTTTTTTTTTCCGAATAACACTTGTTGATGCATTATTGTTTGATTTTGATGTATTATTGCTTGAACAAGTTAAATACGTTGTATTTTGAACATGTTGAAAACCGGGTTCGATTAAAATTTGGATAGCTTTAAAAAAATCTCCGTTGGGGATGGGGAATCCGCGGGAATGGGGATGGGGCAAGAATCATTCCCCGAAGCAGGGATGGGGACGAGTTTTGGGAGCGGGGATGGGGATGGGGATATACTCCCCAGTCTCCGATCCGCCTCGTTGCCATTCCTAAATGGATTATCTAGTATTATTTTTTCTATATACCTTCACTACAAGAAAATATGTGTCCAGCCACACTTAAAATGGTTGTTAGCCACACCTATAAATGCAGCTACCACTCCTCCACACACTTAGCTAAGTGTATTGTTAGAAACTGTGGGGAAAATTTAGCCACACTTACTATGTGTGGTAAGCGCTCATTCTAGCCACACATATATGTAAAGCGAATAAATTGATTCACAACACTTGTATGTGTGGGTAGTTACACACTCGTATATGTGTGGGCAACGTTCCCTATTTGAAAACGGTAAACCTAAATTTACTTGCAAATATAAGTGTGGCGAACTATTAACAAGTAACAACCTTTTAAAACTCAACTAATTTTTGGCGGGAATTTGTTAGTGTTATTTATTTTATTATTTAATGTTCATTTGGAATCTCACACACACACACACACACACACACACACACACACACACACATATATATATATATATATATATATATATATATATAACTTAAAGTATAAAACTTGTTGATCTTAAAAAACCACACTTCAACATTGCATTAAAATTATGAAATGTGTATTATGTAACATTGATGTGTACTAGCTAATTAAGTCACAAAATAATCTAAAGTTGTAACCTGACAAATTCAAACCAAATATTTGTCATTACAAATTCTAACAAACAAACAATTCCTATTATATCCATAAATTTGTCTTGAGTAGAAGTCAATGAGACATATGATAATTGAAAAACTCAACATAATCACTCTTCAAGAAGACCATTGTCTACCCCCTGTTCCACATTGTTGTTGGCAGCCTGAAAATGTCAAAACAAATAATTGGAGCAATGAGTAGACCATGTTACCTAAATTTTTACACAATAACAAAAAATCATAAATGAGACATATTTATAAACTACTATATACTATATATTTACCAGTATAGCCCTGTCAAGTTTTTGCTGAAGAACATCTTTCAACACATTTGAATGGACCTTATTTCTACAAAGTCCTGTAGCCTGCAAGCACATGCACAAACTATATGTAAAAGAGAATATGAAAATTAAACCTCACTAGAAAAAGGGGAAGAGAGATAATTCCAGTATATACCACTCCTGTTAGGTATGTCATAGCTCCTCGTTGTTTTGACGGAGAACGGTATCTTTGGACATCCATAGGGTGAGATCTGAGCACAATATAAACAAATCTTTCTACCTCGCCACGAGTTAACTATACATGAATATAATATGTTAAGAATTGTTTGAAAAAAGTTTGTCATTATTTCCTCTACAAAAGAACTACTCCCTATGATTAATACCTTATATCTATTTACAAAAGTACACAAAGTAATCTAAAACAAACTCAACAATCATATTGGAGTGTTTCACATTTATCACTAATTAATGAATACAGTATATATAATTATATATATATATATATATATATATATATATATATATATATATATATATATATATATATGCAAGTTAGATTTCAATACTTACTATCGCATGTGCCATATTTGACTTTAATCTATTTTTCTGCAACTCCCTACACATGAAACGTACATGAAAGCTTAGTTGGAAATGCAACTTATTATTTGAAATAATCTAGACAAATATAATTGAAATATATCAAATCTCCAAGAAGAACAAGATGAAATAGATTTTTTTGAACTAGACTAAACTATCAGTATGATCAATTTTTAGAAAATTTTACTAGGACAAAGGCCAACAGTGTGAAATGGACTCTTAGAAATTGACATAATTTTCTCTGTTCCCATCCCGTCCTCGTTTCTCTACTGGGAAAAATTACCGAATACATGCGTCCCCATATCCTCGTTCCCGATTCCTATTAAAAGACATAAATACCCTTCATATATTAAATTTATGTACACAATATTAACTACATATTTGTAACTTTAACTAATAAAAAACCTAAATCTATGTACATAATTTATTCTCTCTAACCATAATTCTTCACTCTCATTCCCTCCTACTCAACTTGAGTCTCATGCACATACTTGTTGAATAGTTAGTGAAATTTAATGAGGGAATTAATGTATTACTTCTATCACATGTCCCACATGGATAGAATAATGTAATCCCTAGCTCCTAGAGAATATAAATAGGTTTATTAATTAATGTCCCACATGGACAAAGTAAGTTACATCATAACTCTCTATAAGTTAAAGAGTTGTATGGACTTACAAATAAATAAACCATGGACTAGGCTAACATGTGCTTGGGTTAAGGTTCAATGCTTCGCATTGAACCGCACACGCGCACGCGGCGTGGGCTGTAGGGCGCTTATTAGGCGCACTTGGCACGTGAGCTCGGAGCAAAGGAACAAATTAAACTATAATAACCAAGCCTTTTGTTTTCCTTTTTCTTTTATAATAATTAAACAGTTACTCGGTGGTTGTTGTGATTGTCGTGATTTTTCCATAAATCGTTCTTATCCATATTCGATTGCAATGGATAGAGATCAGACCATGGGATATATATATATATATATATATATATATATATATATATATATATATATATATATATATATATATATATATATATATATATATATATTCATCGATCCAGGAAGCTTTGTTGTATCTTGGAGACACGATATTGCATCAGGGGCAAAATCTTGTCTTAAAGATAGTGATTCTCTCACGCCTCAAAGCATCAATCCCATCACCCAAATTTCTAACAATACTCACTAGGGCCTGTTGGGGTTGGAGACCAGACATGGATAGGGATGGACCCCCGGCCACCCCCCCCCCCAAGTAGGTATCAGGGGGGGATGGGGTGCGGTGTGGGCATGGGAATACAACCCTTGTACCCAATCCGTCCCGTTGTCATCCCCACTTAAATCTTTATTTTTAAATTGTTTATTTTATAATCCACCAATCTTGGATGTATGTACGAAAACTTTAAAAAAATTAAGATACCCTAGAAGAAAAAGAATTCAAAACTTATCTACATTGCTTAATTTTTTTATTTAATCAGTCATTTGGCACCTAATACTTTTCTCACCTAATACAATAGTAAATCTACAAAAAGTTACTTTTAAAAATACTGATTACCCCTGAGCAAAAAAAGAAAAAAAAAAAACAAATCTACCTAAACCTACTCAAATTTATCCAACTAATCTTAGGTCCTTTAAAAAAAGAAAAAAAAATTGAATCTTACGTTTGTTCTAATACAAGATAAGTTAAATTTTACCTCATATTACCTTACCTTATATTGTCTCACCTTACCTTTCCATCCAAAAGAATAGTGTTATACTATTAAGTGATTTCTATTAAAAATTATTTATTCAACTCACAGAATTTATTTAATAAAAAAAGAAATCACTATTTTACTGATACCTTACCTTATTGACTTGCCTACTTATTTACTCAAAAAAAAGGGGGTATTAGTTTACCCTAGTTGTGCATAATAATGGAAAAGACAGTCTTATGGTGTCATGGGAATTCACATGAAGATAGATAAAAATCAATTTTATCGTGTTCTAATCTTCATTCTCACACAGTCACACTATATTTTTGCACTGTAAAATAAACTTTTGTTTCATATATTGTTCTACTCTTGCTGTTCTGTTTCCTTCATTCAATTCTTTTATCAGCTTGTTCTTCTTTCCTTGTTTCCATCACACAAACTTATGCCTGAGTACGATGTTTTATATGTGGATATATATATATATATATATATATATATATATATATATATATATATATATATATATATATATATATATAGCAATTAACAAATTTATTGGCAAATTACGTAGACAAATTCCTTCATACTTGGAATCATTGGGTGTGTCACTACTACAACAGAAGGTTCAAAAAAATTGGGTGTTTCACTACTACAACAACAACACAAGTACAATTATAGGCATATTGGATTCAAATCATGCTCAAACCATGTCAAAACTACCAAACAAGTTCCTTCATACTTGGAACATGACTTTTAGGTTTAGAAAAACATCAAGTTTCATTAAACTCACACCGACACGCCCAAATACTTAAAAAATCTATGATAAGTTATAACCATAGCACGATTAACATGTCTATTACTCGCATTTTAGGTTCAAAAAAAAATCAAAAAGATTTTCCCTTCTTTTTCATCTTTGAAACCCCTCTTTTGGTCATAAGTTGGTCGTCCAAAAGATGTAAATTTATTTTTTAACCCTCCTACTCCAATTACAATCCATCAAATTAATGAATCTTCCTATTAAACCTCGCTTTTGGTCAAAACTCAACCGTCAATAGATGAGCAGCAACACCTCTAGTTCATTGGTCAATAATGCTATTGGTTTCAATATAACAGCTAAGTTTAACTGGCACATCCCAGCATTAATCTATATTTTCCTCCATAATTGTAAGGACCAAAGTGAAAGCAAAAAACACCCAATTTCATGCCCAAATATAATAAGCACAGCAAAACAGGTAAAGGCATTGCATACAACAAACCATATTTAATGAAGAACCTATTACGACTGGAATTAGGAAGAATAAGGTTCTCAAATCAAAGTCCTAATAATTAAAAGAACTGCCTACAATAGTCCCTCAGATTCAATTGCACTGTGACAAAGGCGCATGCATTCATTAGTTGTGTAACAAAGACATCAAGAGCAGTGACAGAGAAAAAAAATACAGATCTGTTGATGTCGCCTACTGTGAGCGGACGACCACCACCAGAACCTGAAAATGGACAGCCGTACAGCTACAACCAGACCGTCGGCCGCTGCGAGAACAACGCTGAATTTGCCTACTGCCGATAATTCAGTGCACGCGGTTAATTATTTTTGGATGTGAAATTGAATTGAGAGTTAGGGTAGGAGAGGAGATCGAGCCAGGGGATATGCAGAGGCACTTAATTTGGAAATGAAACCCCCGCTTGTGCTAATTTGCTTAATTTAGTTTATTATTAATATCCAATAAATTAATAATGTAGGGGAAAAATAAAATCAGTTATATAAGTACCTATTATCTATATCTACGTCACTTAACCCTTCCCTATATTTGACAACATATTTGCAGAAAAACCACTCTCTACTTGATTCAATGATTTTGAAAATATAAGAATTTACCTATTATATAAGAATTTGGGGAAAGTGATTTGTCTACAAAGAAGGGAATGAAAATCTGTCATCAGGAATACGTTCAACACAAAAGAAAAATTCACCAGGGAGTTGATCATGATGATTTTTCTTTTCTTTTTGGAGTTGGTTCAACATCTACACAATTTGAGGAAGAAAGTAAAGAATGATGACAAGCAAGGGCTGACCACTACTAAACAACTCAGGCACATAAGGCACAGGCATCAACAGATTTGAATGAGCATGAATTTCGGGATCAACAAGAAAAAGAAGAGAGAGTGAGAGACATAGAATTTCTGAAGGTATCAAAATAGAGATGAAATGATGGGTCGCGGGAAAGGAATGGAGCTTGCAAGCACTCCTACCATCATCGCAACAGGTATTGAACCTAAGCTTAGATTGAAGTCATTCATACTGTCAGACTTGATTACTCTATCCTTAGTTAAGATAGGAATCAAGAAGACTGTTGTTTGTGTCCATCCTGACAAGGTTCAGCACAAAACCGCTAAATTCAAACAAAATTATGTTGTCGGCAAGGTATTTAACTTACTTAAGGAAGCTTGGAACAAATTTAATGCTTAATTTCAAAACTTTCTCATGTCAGTACTTAACAAACTCTCATGCATATTAAATCATGAATCAATTTAAATGTCTCATGCCATTGTAATATGGGTCATTTGGCTCTTATCTATGCACTGTTATGATGGAATTACAAGTAGAGAGTACTGATTAAATTCAAGCAAATATTTTTTCTTGTTCCTAAATAGAAAGAAAAGGGATATGAAGTACAAGACATCAAGAAATTGTATTTATGACAATAGTTTGTGATTCCATCACCAAAATTAGGCAACTAAATTTACAAGTTTTGGGGAAAATAGTCTGTCATCAAAGAAAGGAATGCAAATTGCACATGAAGCGAAATTAAACTAGAAATCCATGTTATGAAGTAGATTGACTTAAGTTTCGACTAAACCCCAACTTTCAAGAATTGAATCAGGTCAAGAAACTACAACTAATTCATCCCCAAATGCCACGCTTTCAAACAAATCATCCCCAAAATCACCTATCCATCTAAGTTTTTGATTATGCTTTTAGGTCAAGAAACTACTACCAATCCATGAATTTATTCGCAACAATCGAATTAGGGTTTAACAGTACGACTAAATCATGGAGATATAGAGAGACAGAGACACAAACATGATTGATTTCACCTACTCCGAGTCGACGGCCACCACTAAAACCAAGCATTCGACGGCCGCAGGAAGTCAATATGGGCCAACAACCACCGCAAGAACCAAATTGCTGAATGCCGAGGCAAGAGCACCGATTTCGCACAGTTGAATTTGGGGTAGAATGCATTAGGGGAATATGGGCAGTATCTATGGAAACAAAATCTCCCGCCTCTTGTAGTCTAGTGTATCTTTCTGATTTTTATTTGATATTTAATTATTTTATTAATGAATAATGTAGGGGAAAAAGGAAATTAATTATTGTCTCACGTAAACTCTTCCCCACACTTGATATTTGCAACTAAACATTAACAATCAGTTGGGGTACATATAGGTGTGGGCATCAAAATTTAGCAAATTATGCTGCCACACTCAACTAAGTGTGGGAACATAAGTGTAGGGAAAAACACATTTTCTTGTAGTGCTTATATATTTAGAAGTCGTAAATAATTTGATGAAAAACAAGCAGAGAAAAGGAAAGTCCAAGTACTTCTGCTGAAATCATCGAGGACAGTAAGAAAATAATGAGCCCCAGTAATATCCGGCGCCTTATACGGACCCCGTAGATCCATATGGACCAATTCAAAAGGTTTTAGAACAATAGATGTACTCCTGGGGAAGGGGAATCTGTGAAATTTGGATAGTAAACAGGTCTCACAAGGCAAACTGCTTGGACAACCATGACAATCATTAATATGCTTCATCTTTGATACAGAACAATATATGACCTAAATGGGCGTGCATCAAATGCGCAACAGCCTGAGTATTAAAATTACAGCAGTCAGGTTTCATAGCAATATTTGGTGCAATTTCCATGTTCACACCTTCACACTCATTTCCTGTACCTTTGATATTTTCAGTGGCAGCAACTGTCCCATCAAATCTGTATAGGCCATCCCTTCTTTGAGCAATAGCAACCGGACTATTAGTAGTAAGGTCCTGAAACAGGCAACTTGTTTTAGTGACATAAGCAAATACATTACAAGTATCAAGGAGCTTTCCCACGGACAGTAGGTTGCGCTTGAAGTCTGGTTCGAACAGGACATCCTTCAAGACGATGCGTGGGGACAGTTTTATATCCCCAATAAGTTTGACTTCCATTACACGTCCATCCGGTAAACCAACGTGTATAGGATGTGATAGAAGTCTTTTTTTTATAAACAAGGATAGGCAAGAAGACATATGATCGAAGGCTCCAGTATCTACTATCCAATGAGTGAATAAGGAGGCAGTTTGGAAGCAAACAACATTGGTCATAGCAGCAGTGTTAGGAACCTTACCTGCAAAGTTCACAGTACTAGTAGCCTCGGAAGGTTCTGAAGTCGAACTCTTGCCTTTAAGAACCCTCATCACTTCTTGACACACTGTATTGAGCAAAATAGGATCAAGTCTGTAGTCTTCTGTTGCAGTTAGAGGACTCTCTGCCACAACATTAGAAGACTGATGTTCTTGTTTGACTTGTGCAGCAGTCTTGCTCGGCTTGTTCCTTTCCCCTTTGAACCAATCAGGATAACCATGTATTTTAAAGCATTGATCAATGGTGTGACCTTTCATTTTATAATGATCCCAAAATTTGTCATTCTTATTTTTCTTGACATCTTTCTTGCCCATTTGACTGGAATTCTTGCTGGGTGTCTTTGAAACTGCAAAGGCTTCTGAATCACTCTTATTATTGAAAAGATCAGTGACTTGCGTTTGTTGCTCAATTTGTTGAAGAAGATAGTATGCACGACTAACTGAGGGAAGAGGATCCATGGACAAGATTTGTCCACGAGTGCTGTCGTAACTGGAGTTGAGCCCCATCAGAAATTGCATCAATTGATTGCGGGATTCCAACTCTTGAATTTTCTTAATCGAATTACACTCACAAGATTTCGTCGCTCCTCAAAGTACATTGAGGTAGACGTTCCACAGATTGTAGCTCGTCCCAAATTCGCTTCATCTTGTTGAAATATGCAGCAATCATGTTATTTTCTTGCACCAACAAATTAATCTCCCTCTTCAACTGGTAAATGAGCTGGCCATTAGTTTGACCATAACGCTCAGTAATCTCATTCTAGAGTTCTTGCGAGGTTTCAACATACGTAAACGCCTCGAAAAATCTTTGGAATGGGTGAATTAAGGATCCAACAAGTTACCATATTGTCACATCGGATCCAACGCATGAAATCAGGAGCGGTTTCATCAGGCATAGCACAAGAACCATCTATGAACCCTAATTTGGATTTGGTGCCCAAAGCTCTTCGAGCCGTTCGACTCCAGCCGACATAATTGTTGCCGTCAAACTGCTTCGATGTTAACTACATGTCGAGATGATCGGAGCGCGAAAGGTAGAGGAGATCATCATAGCTATTGTGATTCAATGGAGGATTTGGATTGACGAATCTGAATTGTTGACCGACATCGGGACTGAATCGGAAACTAAATTGGCAGAGCAGCAGGACTGCAGGAGAACAAGACAATCTAGAAAATTTCAAACCAAGATGGAACACACACAAAAGGAAGAAAAATCAAACCAAACGCTCTGATACCATGATGAAAAACAAGCAGAGAAAAGGGAGATAATTTCAATGGAGAATTGTATTGATTTATTTTGATATGTACATATAGCGGCAGAGGAGAATACAAGGGATATATATACAACTTTCTAAACACAAGAGAACAAAGAAACCAATCGACGCAACTTGATGACGTGACAACACAAAACCGAAAACTTAGCCCTTGCCCTCTTTCAATGTTTTAGTATCTTCACATAATTAAACAAGTATAGGTAAATATTGGTATGCATGAATATTATATTTAGAGTCTAATAGTATACAGTAATATATTTTTTGGGTGCACCTAATAATGAATATTTGTGTGTTAGTTTGCAAAAGGTTGTGTTTGTGTGCGTAGTGTGTAAAGGTTTATGTGCCAGTGTGCAAACATATATTTATTAGTGTGCAAAGGTTTAAATGTCAGTGTGTAAACGTATATTTATTAGTGTGCAAAAGTTTAAGTGTCAATGTGTAATTATGCGAATATCAGTGTGTGAATCTACAAAAGGTAGTGTTCAAAGGGGTGTTTGTAAAGGTATATGTGTTAGTGTGTACTACTGCATACTAAATATAATATATTTGGACAACAAATATTGTACTATTATATTTGTTAGTGTGTAAACGTATATTTGTTAGTGTGCAAAGGTTTAAGTGTCAGTGTGTAATTATGTGAATATCAGTGTGTGAATCTACAAAAGGTAGTGTTCAAAGGTGTGTTTGTAAAGGTATATGTGTTAGTGTGTACTATTGCACACTAAATATAATATGTTTGCACAAAAATATTGTATGTTATACTTGCAAAAATTCGCTGGGAGGTGCCATACATTCTTAACAACTGACCCATGGGGGGACCACATTTTTTTAATGCACTCAAAGGGGACCAAGTTTTCAAACAAATGGCTCCCAGGTGACTTTCCTGCCATTCTTAGCCGGAATCCGGTGACAGTTGAGCAAGTGATATTTTTTTTGAAATTACTTTGTGGAATGTCGAGATTACCCTCCATTGGCTTCAAATCATTTCTTAACTGAAGCCATTGTCTCCCTCTCAATTTCCATCTTCTTCTTCGCTTCTTCTTCTCTCTTGTTCTTCTGTGTTCTTCGTCTTTCTTCTTCATCTTCTTGTGTCGATCGTTCATCATTGTGACGTTTGAAGGCAATTGAGCTGCAATGGCGAGGAGAATCGTAGGTAAGCTTCTTCATCACCCTAGCCTTTGTTCTTCCTCCTTATTCTTCTCTCTTATGGAGGTTCGCAATTTGCACTCTTTGTTGTTTGGGTACGGATTCTGGAAAATTAGGGGTTTTTTTACACAAAATTGTAACCTTTCTTATTTTGGGTTGTCGGATTTGAGAAAAGTGTACAGTTTGGTGTTGTAAAGTTTTGATTTTTGAAAAAATGTCATGTAGACTGGTTAATTAGGGTTTATGGTGATGGAAAATTATTACATTTTTATGTGTTATTGTTCGGCCTCGTTTCGAGCCGAATTTCTTCTCTTTTATAGGGTATATTTGCTTGTTTTAACCCCTATTTATATATTAGATATAATGATTTAGTGTTTTGTAGGAAAATAAGGAGTTAGAAGAAGTTTGGGCTTAATTGAAGGTTTTTAGGGAATTCCGAGCTATTTCCCGAGTCAAACCAAGTCAACCCGAGCCGAGATCCGAGTCAAACCAAGTCAACCCAAGCCGAGAGCCGAGGGGAAATCGAAGTCGGAAATTCCATATCAAGATTGGCGCAAACAGGGGAACGGTACAAATTTAAAGGTCTGAAATACGTGTGCCTTCACCCTTTGGGTCATAACTCCTTCGTTACAACTCCGATGGCTCTGAAATTTTGGGAGCTTAAAATACACACCGAGAGCTTTCCATCGATATCTTACGGGCCTAAAACGGAGTTCGGATGAAGAAGTTATGCGTGTTTGAAGTCGGCAGGGAAAACTGCCCAGAACGCTTGCTCGCCTGAGCAAGGGTTCTGGAGCAACAAAAACACCAGCCAGAACGCTGGCTCGCCCGAGCAAAATTTCTGCTCGCCCGAGCCACACTGTCTGCAGACGCGCGTGCTGCGATTGTTCTAGGGTTTTGGGGTTGTATTTTTCCTTCTTCTATAAATACCCACTTGTATTAATCTAAATAATCAATTAGCCTAGGTAGTTTAGGAGTAGAATTAGATTTAATTGCTTTCCTTTATTTGCTTTAATCTCTCTTTAATTGTTCTTCAAGCTTTCATTGATTTCTAGCATTTGTATTCAAACTTTCTCAAGCTTTCTCAATTCAAGCAAGTTTCCATTGAAGTTTTACAAGCTTTCTCTCTCTCTCTCTCTCTCTCTCTATAATTGCCATTGTTGACTTGTTTCCCAAGCTCTATAGTGTTAGCCACAATCAACTCCATTTTTAGTGGGGAGGAGGGTTAAGGAACTCCAATTCTACTTATTAGTGAGAATTTGGGGGATTCTTGGTAATCCAAACCACAATTTCTTGTTTGTTCGGGGGAAATTCAAGTGTAGATTGAAGGTTTATTGAAGATTAGTCATCAAAGGTATAATTTCTCATTCCCAATTTCATTGTTCATTCATTGTCTTCATTCATGCCTTTTAATTGCTTTCATCTTTAAGTGCTTTCTTTTAATTGCTTTCTTTATTATTATCATGTCTAGATTAGTTTAATGCTTTCATTTACATAATTTATCGTTTTCCGCATCGAGAAAAACCCCTTTCCACAAATCGATTACCCTTAATCAAGCCTAAACACCCATCCCTGAGATCGACAATCCTTACTTAAAAACCACAAAAATACACAACCGAACAGTTATTGCCAAAATTGGGACTTGATTTTCGTGCATGGTTTGTTTGTAGAGAACACAAGGGGAAAGGAGGGATTCAACAAAAGGTTCAATTGGGTGAATGACAAGTTTGTTTGCTGACTTTGTGGTGTCGATGGTGTGCTGAAGGTGTCAAGGAGCGAGCAGAACCCTAGTCGTATATATGGGAAATGCCCCAACATGGGTTGTGGAAAATTTATGGGGTGGCTCGACGAATGTGAGGATTCTCCAAGTGTGAAGGACAAGGGCATGAAGGTTCGGCCTAGTGTTGAACCTACAATGCCTGGAGATGAAAGTGTTGAGTTGCTTGAGCTGAAGGGCAAGGTGGCTGATGCAATGATGCTTGTGTACATGTGCAAGAAAGATGTGGGTGAGTTGATTATGTGCAACATCAATGCAACTGAAGAGCTAGCAACTTTGAGGATGCAGGTAGCTGCCTTAGTGATTGAGACAGGGGAGACGAGGAAGGATGTCGGTGAGCTGATGGAGAAGATGTCTGTGCTAGTGGAGAAGGCAACTGAATTGAAGGAGGTTTGGGACAAGGTGCTTTGGACAATGATGATGTGTGGGATGAGAATTGAGACATTGGTTGCTATTGTAATGTTCTTGGTTGTGATCATAATATCTGTGTTCAAGTGATGGTTTAGTGTACTTTGCTTGCTTTGTTTTAGTGTTTAAGGTGTAGTAGATGGATGGATGGTTGATGTACTTTAGTGGTTTTATATATTTTGGTGGAAGGTAGCATTTGGCAGAAGGAGGAACTAAATTTTGTACCTCTGCCATGTATTTTGGATGGATGGTTGATGAACTAGTGTACACAACTACCATGTATTTTGGAAGAAACTGTATGGATGAATGAAATGAAATGGTTGTTTCCCTCTGAAAATTTGTCCATTTTTTATGTACAAAAACTGATTGGAAAATGAAAACTGAAATGGAAATGGTGAAGTCAAATTGATCTATAAGATTGCAAAATTTTGCATCAATTTGCACCAATTGTTGACAGCAAATTGCATACAAGTATATATCCTACAATGACAGCAAATTGGACACCAAATTTGGTTATGTTTGACAGCAAATTGAAATTGTGAATGCAATTGGTTGCAAAACTTCCATAGGCATGTGTTTGATTTGGATTTGTTTGACAGCAAAACTTCCATAGGAAGTAGCAAACTTCCATACATCCATATAGCCATACTGCAAATTAGAAAACATCAAATTCATACCCTTAACATCATCCATAGAGCCATATATATTTGAACAGCATTAATATGCATCCATATAGCCATAAATATGTCTGAAAAACATCCATATGGCCATACAAAATTGAAACCAAAATACATTAAAGGAGAAACATCCACTAATGTTCAAACCCTGAACACTGACATGTTCAAACCATGAACACTGAGATGTTCAAACCCTGAACACTGACAACCAAGTCTGACATACACCAAATAGACACAAAATACCAAAATACTAACTTGAAACTAAAACCTAAACACTGACAGTGCACCATATCAGCTTGATGGACTACTGGTGGTTCTTGTCTTCTTGCCTGATATTCCCTTTCTCTTGTTGCCTTTCCTAGGTTCACTAGGAGCCCTATGACCTCCCCCATCAGTTGCATTTGTCACCCTTTTGGTCTTTCTTTGACTGTTACCATCATTTGCATTAGCTCCCCTATTTCTCTTGGCCCCTGATGCTACATTCTCCTTGACAGTTGGTAATAGCCTCTGACAGACCTAAAATTAATAGGTGTCTGTGTACCGCAAGTGTACGGGTCTGTGTAGTAATAAAAATATCGTTCTCTCTCAGGGACTTGTGTTCAACTACGCACTAAACTAATTCACTACAAAGGATGCTAGGTCGATCAAAAGATTGTTGTAACGGTTCAGATAATTAACTAAGGAAGCAGGAAATTAAAGGATTTAACCAAATAATTAAAAGAGTTTAGGGGAGTCTACTCTAGTCAATCAATCAAATTATCAACAATCCCAGTGCAGGTAACAAGATAATTCGGGGTCTATAATCTTTCTAGGCCTTATCACTTCGATCTTTCGATCCTAGGTGAGTTACATTGATTAAACTAAACATTATTTCTAACTATTTAATCCAATCAAAGATAAAGAACTGATTATAAATTGACCCTAGACAAGAATCATTATGTCTAACTATTTTCTAAACCTATTCAATCTACGCAATCCAATTCAAGACTCAAACTGTCGTTCTGGTGTCGAGAATCTAAAACCAGCTAAAGACTCAAACTGTCGTTCTGTTGTCAAATTACCATGACATACAATAGACGCAGATTAAACGAATAAAAGGATAACCTAATGTAGACACCGGATTTTGTACCGGTATTAGTTTTAGTTGTTTGTAAAAATAAGCTAGCCGAATAGTTTAGTAGCATGCAAACCCATTTCTTTTTTTAGCCCAAAAGCAAACAAAATAGCCCAGTAATTACGGTCCAAACCGGCTGAGTTCAGCAAGGCCAAAAGCCTGCTTGAGTTGGGCAGGAACCCGTCTGAGTTCAGCAAGGCCAAAAGCCGTCAGTTCGTTTGGCCAAAGCATGGCTCAGCTCGCAGAACCGTCTGGGTTGCTGGGCTGAGTATTGGCGCGGCGGCTAAAACCTAACCCTAAAACGCACCCCTTGCTTCCCTCATTCCACTATAAATTAAACCCTTTCTTCCCTTCCATAGACACACCATGGTATGCTAGAGTATTGACACTAGCATATTCTCTCTACCTCTTCTCCCCCTTTTGCATGCTACTTCACTAAAGGTTAGCATAGTTGTTGTAAACATGTAGTAATTTATCGAATTCGTTTATTTCTTATTTTTGCATGATTTTAATGATAAAATTGTGAAATTCATATCTAATTCCTCCTTTCTGTTTTGTTTTACTTTAATTTAATTCTAGTAGAGGTCTTCTTCCCCACCTTTCTGAAGGCCAGGCGGTCCCGATATTGCTGCCATTCCTCCCAGAATTGGTCGGGGGACGCCATCGATGCATGGTTAGTATACCAAGAACCCCTCTTAGCTTCTACAAACGCCTCAGCATGCAAGGCTCGCGGATCGTTCATGGTCTCAGGGGGGTCTGATGGTATTATCCACCTCTCATGGCCCAGGGTTTGCCTCGTAAACCTCTCACCAAGAATCCAGACCCAACCGGACGGGCTCTCCATCACCAAGCGCAAGGTACTATCCCTATGCGCCGCATTTCACGAGGGAATAAAGTCTTGCGGAATATTGAAGCCAACCCAAGCGTTCCAATTGACGCCATCCTGCACAAGTAAAGGAAACATGAGCACTAAGGAAATTTAAGAGAAATTACATGAAAGATGTACCTCTTCAAGGTGATCCAAGATGCGGCGCAGCTCATCTAAGCTCCCGAATGGCTTCTTCTTTTGCTCGAGGTAGTTTTTATGCCACCGTTCTGCTGCTGGCACTGTCTGGACGTGTCGGGTAGGGATAGTGAATCCCTTAATATACTCGTACCCCCATACCTGCAAGCACGTCAATACCAAGGCTCACGATCTAAAAAAAAGGGGAAAAATGCATGTAAAAGAGAAGCGTCTCGAAGATTACCTCGAGCACCTTCCACATGCTCGGACCGCTCATCTCCCGCGGACTCTCTGGTGCGAAGAATGGGTCCACATCAGTACCAGGCCGTACACCAATGCGAAGCCAGCGAATGAAGTTGGCATAAGCAGCTTTGGCCCAGTTCCGGTGAATGACTTGCTCTAAATCAAGGAGATTCTTCATCCAGGTCAAATAAACGTCGTCCCCTCGATTGGCAAACATCGTGGCAGAGATAAAGTATGCCAGGAAAATAAAGCGACGCTGAAACTCATCCATATGAGTGAAGTCGGCAGAAGTGATGACAGCCTCGAAGGAGCCACAAGAGAGCTTCATCTTTCGACCAAATCGGCGCCGTTCGAGCACAGGCTCTAATAGTTCCATCACCTGGTCTGGCACAACAGGGTCGAATTCGACATCTTGACCGCCCCAGCGTAGACCGGTAATCATCACGAAGTCGACAGGGGTTACGGCCATTTCTCCTACAGGGAGGTGGAAAGTATTAGTAGAATCCCAGAATCTCTCCGCAAGCGCACGCCCCATCACTCGTGGTGTGCAAGATTCCCAGGCCTTGACACATCTCCAAAAGAGATCGAACCCCGACTCTTCTAGTAGAGTGAGTGCCCAGTTATCCTCCACGAAATGCTCCACCACCTTAATCGGCTTCCGCATGTTGCCGCCTGTTCTAAGAGAATCTTCCTGAAAATCCACGATAGAAGAATTCAAAAGGGGTACATCAGTATAGCAGCTATCAATAGACTCCCAGTTTAGCAAGAGTTAAACCAAACTGCCACTAAACTGGGGGCTATGCGGCACAAGCAGCGGGTCGAATCAGCTTGAGAGCTAAGACACGAAAGCGAGTTTGGGCCTTCTTCTATTCCATCTGGGCCAGGCTTTTCTGAAATAAAAGAAGAGCCCGATGCTTGGCCAAACCCAGACAGGTTTGAGCCTTTGGGCTTTGCTTCCATTTCATCCGCCACAAAAATTGCATGGCCCATTTCATGAGTGAACTCAGACGGGTTCCACCCCCTTTCAATGGGCCTCCTTCCATCCTTTCGGCCCACACACAAAAAAAAAGAAAGGTTGCTCGGAGAAGGAACCCAGACGGGTTCTACTCCTGTTCAGTGGGCCTCCTTCCATCCTTTCGGCCCACACACAAAAAAAAAGAAAGGTTGCTTGGAGAAGGAACCCAGACGGGTTCTACTCCTGTTCAGTGGGCCTCTTCCATCTTTTCGGCCCACACACAAAAAAAAAGAAAATCGCCTGGAGAGGCAACCCAGACGGGTTCTACACCCTTTCAATGGGCCTTCTTCCATCTTTTCGGCCCACGCACAAAAGGGGGGGCTATTCTCAGCCCGTTTCACATGGTTCAAGCCCAACCCAGACGGGTTTGAGGCCGAAAATGGGGGCTGTTTTCGGCCCAGTTCAGATAGTCCAACATCATTTTCCGCGAACAAAAAGAAAAAGACGCAAAAAAAAAGAGACAAAAACGGGCCAGTGAACCCAGACGGGTTTGCGCCCCATTTCTGCCGGCCCAACTCAACCAAGCCCAACTCAAAAGGGAGGCCCGGTTTTCACTCAGCCGAACCTAGACGGGTTCCTCTCGGCCCAAACACCGGTTTTTCTACTTCGGCCCAATTCTTAGCTAAATCAACAAGTGCGAATCAAACATCTCTACTTGCAAATTTAAGCTAAAGCAACCAAGAGCAACCAAAAGTTCATGCACATCATATTTAGCTAAATCAACAAGTTAGAATCAAACATTTCTACTTGCAAATTTAAGCTAAAACCAAAAGCAAAGTCAAGAAGAAGACATTACCCGGACATGTGAATGTGTAGACACCAGAAATTGAGTTAGACAGATTTTTCAACTTAACCCGGCTTCAAGCTAACAAAGCCTCACGCGGATCAGACCTAATTCAACAGAGACATTTCAGCCCAGTTCAGCAGGGCTCTCGCGGATCCTGCTCGAAAATCAGCCCAGAAAAGAATTTTGGGCTCACGCGGATTTTGGGCCAGACATAGATGTTCAGTCCAATCCAGCTGGGCTCACGCGGATTTGGGTGATCCGCCCAAAAATCCAGGAATCCGCGTGGATCCGGATTCTGGGTAAACCCAGAAATCCGCGTGGATCCGGATTCTGGGTCAACCCAGAATCTCGCGGATCCGGGCAAAATTCAGCCCAGATTTTCAGCGGGTCACGTAGATTCCGGTCAAAACCGCCAAACCGTCGGTAACCGCATAACTGCCAGAAAACCGTCGGAAACTGCTGCAGAATTGTTTGTCTATAAAAGCAAGCTCACGCGGATTTGTGAGGGGTTGGCATTTTTGAGACTAGAAATCAAAGGAAAAATATTGAGCCGGCAGATCCTCGCGGATTCCTGGAATTACCGGCAGTCGGAGAATTGAAATCGGCAGTCTAACACACCTGTGCATCTGACCCAGTGAAGCCACGCGGATCCGCTAGGATTCGGTAATCTTTTTCTTTTTTTTAGTTCATTTTGATTGATTCCCCCGAAGCTTGTAACAATGTAGTTGATAGATCCCCGCCCGCTGTATTTTTGTTTACTTTCCTCGCTTTTTTTGTTATTTCATCTAGTATATGAACTTTATTATTTCATTCTGAATGCATGCATTTTTTCCTTTTAATTTGTGACAACTTTACTTTTTCTTAATATGTAAAATCCGACCTAGTAAAGGCCGCTTCGGCGGGCGGTGCAAGGGCATCCCCCTACACCGACACCTTTACCCCCGGATCCGTTCTTTTGGTTCAAGACCGGAGTCAAGTTCTTAAAAAAAAAGTTTTGTTAGTTTTTCTTTTTAAAATTAACTGGCGACTCCTTCCGTTTCTTTTGGTTTTTTTTGTTTCCTTTCTTTTTTTTTCAAAAGAAGTCAGAAAAGAAAGAGGAAATATGCCGGCCCAAAACGGACACGGAATCCGCGTGGATCTGGGCCCATTTTGGCCAGTTTTCCTTCCTTTTATCTTTTCCAGTTTTAAAAAAAAGAGTCTGTCTTGGCCCAAACAAGTCCCGGATCCGCGTGGATCCGATCCTTGTTAGGTCCAGTTTTTTTCGTTAACTTTCTTTTTTCCTTTTTTTTCTCTCTAGTGCAAAAAGCTTGTTTTGGCACAGGCGATCGAATCGCAAGGATTCGCACGTTCGCCCCTTTATCTCGTTGTTTTTTTCTCTTTAGCCCAGAAGGGTTCTGAAATCCGCGTGGATCCAGGCACCATTCAGGCCCAGGCTGGTTCTGGAATCCGTGTGGATCCAGGCACCATTCAGGCCCAGGCTGGTTCTGGAATCCGCGTGGATCCAGGCACCATTCGAGCCAGATCGTCACGGGATCCGCGTGGATCCAGGCCCGGTCTCTTTTACCTTTTTTTCCTTTTTTTTGTTTTCTTTTTTCTTCTTACCGACTTTCGAAAATAACCTCCGAAAAGTTGAAGTTCTTTAAATTTGTCCCTTAGGAAAGTAAGCAACCCTACGTCGATCGACACTCCGCGGGCAAAAGTCGGGTTTTTTTTTTTAAAAAAAAAAGTGACAACTTTTTTTTACTTTAGGCATATTTGCATTTTTCGGGCCTTCCCCTTTGTTGGGCACAAAAGGTACCGTCTAGGTTCTATCCCTATTTTTGCCATTTTTGGGAAAACAAAACCATTCAACTCGGTGGGTCCACTTAGATCTTCACCAAGCCGGTGGTTGTTTTTCCACCCGTGCACCACTCCTTAGTCCATATGACAAAAAGGGAGCAACTTGAGTGTACTAATATCACCATGCACCCCATGGGAGACCAAACACTTAGGACACGGGTTAGAGGTTAGGAGACCGTACCATACCACCTTGAACATAGACCCTTTGGTTAGGTTGGAATTCACGTGTGTGCTATGTGCTTCGAACTTGAGACCATGCCTTAACGCTTAAAAAAAAAACAATCATAAAAAAGTGGGCATTTTGCATGTTGGACCGAGATAACTGATTTGGTCCATACAAAGTCGGAGCCAGGCGGATCCTCGCGGATTTTGTTCATTGGATCAGTTTTGTATGGCCCAAATCAGTGGTCTGGTTCTCTGTTTAGGTAGTCAGCTTTGGTTTAGGCCCAATAGGGAACTTGAGCCCAAGAAATCCGCGTGGATCTTGGCGCGCTCAGACCCTACGAGGCCTAACCCGAGGCGTGTCGGGTTTTTGCATTTGGGTTGCAGATTGTGATTTGGCCCATGCAAGGGCCAAGCCTATAGGATCCTCGCGGATTTTGGGATCGGGCTGGACTTTGTATGGTCCAAATCATTTTTCTCACCTTTTCTCGGTTTAGGCGTTTAGAACGTGAATTTGGGCTCGGAAGTGGGCCTGAGCCCAAGAAATCCGCGCGGATTTCTGGGGAACTCAGTCCCTCTTGAATCCAAATTCGGGTTTTCTAGTGGTGTTGGTCAACATGCATGTGTTTTGGTCGGTACCGACAGTCCATTTGAGTCGCACAGGTCAGCCCGGGCCTCATGGATCCACGCGGATTTTGTGAGCTTGCCCGCCCTTGTGTGGTTCAAATGGGCTCCTCGGTCTGTTTAGTCGGCTAGAAACGGTATGTTTAGCCCTTATGTGAGGCCTGAGTTCGTTTTTCAAGCTCGGCCCGATAAGGTCTAAATATGTCATCACAGGCCAGAGTCTGCATTTTGCGTAAGAGCTTTATTTGGGCTTCGCATATGATTTTGAGCTTTTAGTTCGATCATTCGGGGTCCAAATAGAATTCTTCATCCATTGCATGCATGCAGTTTTTTAGAGTGACATTGAGCTGAGTCTTCGAGTTCATCCACCTTTCAGGGGCAGGATAGGTTGGTTTCGGGTTTATCAGCGAGGCGAGACAGGTCGGTTGGAAACTTTTGACATCCATTACGACAGTAACGAAGATCGGGTATCATCTGAGGCAACTAATTCAGGAACAACCGACGAAGAAGCATCTGAGGAAGGTGTTGAGTCTTTGGTAATTGACCCATCTGAGATAATGTCGGATCCCA
Source organism: Portulaca oleracea (assembly GCA_029582165.1). NCBI lineage: Eukaryota > Viridiplantae > Streptophyta > Magnoliopsida > Caryophyllales > Portulacaceae > Portulaca > Portulaca oleracea. The sequence goes on from CM055873.1 coordinate 10,033,595, forward strand.
ATGATGATCATCCTGAAGATCATCCTCCTAGTGACCATGGAGAGGAACCTCCTCCACCACCTCCACATAACGACATGGAGCAATTGACCAACATAATTCTGAATATGCAAGTCTCTATGAATGCTCAATTAGAGGCACAAAACCAAAGAATCGATGCTGTCATTCATGCCATGGAGGAGGTGAAAAATTCGAATGTGAAGAATCCGCCTGCGAGTGAAGTGGAACAATCTGGCAGAAAGAAAGAAGGATCAGTCCACGAGGTTTCAAACTCGAGACTTGATCGCATTGAGCAAATGTTGAAAGAGTCTACACTCTTTAACAATCAATTCATGGATGATGTAGGTTTCACACCCGTCCCTCGAGGCAGATTGCCTCCGAAATTCAACATGCCTGATATCAAATTTCATGGTGTAGAGAACCCACATCAACATGTACGGAATTTTCTGGGGGCTATGACACTGAAAGGAGTTGAGGAGGACATTTATCACATCGTCTTTCCTTGGACTTTAGGTCCAGATGTCATGAAATGGTATAGTACGCTTAGCCCCGCCAAGACTTCACAATGGAGCTCACTTTGCAAGGAGTTCCTACATCAATACTCCTACAATGTCGACATGCCTGTCACTTTAAGGGACATGGAGCTAATGAAGCAAGGAGAAAGGGAATCTTTCTCAGATTACTTCGCTCGATGGAGATCAAAGGCGGCTCAAATGGTAGATCGACCTTCGGAGGAACATCAGGTTGATATGCTTATTCGGAGTCTGCAACCCTCGTACAACACTCATTTGAGATTTCAACCTCTTAAAGACTTTGGCACACTTAGATTGGCCGGCACAAAGATTGAGAGTGAGTTTGCTAAAGGAGTTACAACTGGGGGCTGGAAGAACACTTACACTGGCAAGAAGTCCGCCGGCCCATCTACTTCGGCTAATAAGGGGAATGAAGTGAATGCTTTGCAGCGCTACACTGAGTACACCCCTATAGACACCACGTACGCTCAAGCTTTAGAGCGTTTATTAAGCAAGGGAATGATTACTCTTCCCGACTTAAAACCTGAGCCGAAAGAGAAGCCGCGGAATTGGGACGCGAGTAAGTTTTGCAAGTATCACCGGGCTCGAGGTCATGACACCGAGCAATGTTTTACCTTGAAGAATCGAATGGAAGAGATGTTTAGATCAAAGCAACTACCTTTACCCAAGGCAGCACAAAAACCTAGCAACACTAAAAACCCACTAGGTTTACTGCATATACATGCTATATTTGAAGAATGCGAATGGGATCCTTCTGACTTCATTACAGATGAGAAGAAACCGGCTTATATCACGCGATGTTTCCGGGGGGATTATGAAGTCAATGGTTTATGGGCAAGTGATGAGGACGATGTTTATGGTGAACCTCATATCAATAATGCTAGCGACAAATTTTGGAGTTCTGATAGCGATGATGACTTTTGGGGAACAGCAAAACCTAATAAGACTGAAGCCCCAAGTGTTTCCTTCCTTACACGGTCAGGACGTCACAATTATCCAGGAGGACCGTCCCAAGTCCAATCTCAAGACAAAGGAAAGGAAAAGGTGGGAGAGACTGTAGTTCCTACTCCAGAAGAAGATCTAGTATTGAGGCAGTTAAAGAAATTGAAGATGGATGTTACTGTTTGGCAATTGTTGGCCGCGTCACAGAAGCATAGGCAAGCTTTAATCGAGGCTTTGAGCAAGATTGAAGTGTCACCTGAAACCACACCCGAGGAAGTAGTATCTTTTGTCACATCAGGCAAGGATATTATAACCTTTAGTGATGGGGATCTGCCCAAGGAGGGTCTTGCCCACAACAAGGCCCTATATTTGACTGTGGGATGTTCTAACAAGGTGATTCCTTTGGTGCTGGTCGACAATGGATCCGCTGTGAATATTTTCCCATGGAGGACAGCTCAAAAGCTTGGCATTCAGTCCCACCAACTTACTCAACAAGCTATCCAACTTAGAGCTTATGATAATACTCCTAGACGAATTTTAGGATCAGTTCTTTTGCCGATCACCATGGATGCAGTCTCTAGCAACGTCGAGTTTTTGGTACTGGATATTCCAGCATCCTTCAACTTACTACTAGGGCGCCCTTGGCTACATGAACAACGGGCGGTGTCATCAACCCTACATCAGAAGGTGAAGTTATTGGTTAAGGGACAGGTGGTGACCATCAAAGGGGAGGAATTATCTGCTGTAATTACTTCTAAGAAACCGACACTAGAGGTGGAGCATAATGCAAAGGACGAGGAGTTCCATCATTTTGATATCGTAGCCACTTTAGATAGGGATGAAGCACCATTGGACTTTGATCCTTACTCTAATCGAAGGGTCAATGCTATTTTCAAAAGACATGGTTATTTTCCTGGTTTACCCTTAGGGAGGAGAGCTCAAGGCCCTACATCTTTTTCCTTGACTCAAAAGGGCAATTATCGTTTTGGATTAGGATATACCCCAACAGAAGAAGAGCGAAGGTTAGCTGGAAGGACTATGAGGGTCAAGAAGGATGAGCTAATACCGCTTTACAATATAAAGCCGTATCCACTCACACTTAATGGTCAGTTTGTGAAGGAGGGCGATTATTTCCCTTACTTTGGCTTTCCGGAGCCATACTACCTAAGGAGTAAAGGGATCCTAGTACCGGGGCTAGAAATTTTCAATGATTGCATGCTGCTTGAGGAGGAGCTTTTCACACCAGCGCGAAGGAGTGATACCCCATTAGATTGGACTCATCTAACCGGGAGTAGCATCTTTGGAATTCTGTTTGGTCAAGAGGCAAGAAAGGAAGAGAAGCCGGTTGAAGCACTCTCTTTAGCCTTATCAAGCCAGGATTTCGATCCTACTAAGCTCATCGCTACATGGGGTCAAGAGAGCAAGCAGATTACTTGGATCGCGGCTGATGGCGATAAAGAATTCACTCTAGCTTTAGGAGAGTCGGCTCATGTGTCAGGGCCTAGTTCTGTTTCTTTTCCATTTTCCGGGTCTGTTTTAGAGTCAGGTTTTAAGTCTGTTGCATCTTCATCAGAAGGGTCAGTTGAGTCAGCTGTAGATGTCATTGTTTCTCCATCTAATGAAATGAACTCTTTTGCTTACGACTCTTCTCAACCCCCTTCCCTGAACTGCTTTGCCTCAAATAAAAATAACAACGATGCTGTAAACGAAACTGAAATCCCTAAGGATCTTTTAAAAGCAGTAGAACATCACGAAAATCGAATTTCGGTAATCGAAGAGACAATAGCTATAAATCTAGGTACTTCGGAAGAGCCTAAACTTACCAAAATCGGGAAATCCTTAACCTTCGAGGAGCAAGAGCATTTTACTCTACTCCTGCGAGAATTTGTAGATGTCTTTGCTTGGTCATACCAAGACATGCCTGGCATAGACAGAGAGATAGCTGAGCATAGAATACCGCTTTACCCTGATGCTAAACCGGTGAAACAGAAGCTTCGTCGCATGAAACCAGAATGGGCGTTAAAAATTAAGGAAGAAGTTGAGAAGCAATTGAGTGTAGGTTTTATTAGGGTGTCGGAGTACCCGCAATGGGTAGCAAATGTAGTCCCGGTCCCGAAGAAGGATGGGAGAGTACGAATGTGCGTAGACTTTAGAGATTTGAACAAAGCCAGTCCGAAGGATGACTTCCCTTTACCTCACATTGATATTTTAGTAGACAATACTTGTGGTCATGCCCTTCTTTCCTTTATGGATGGATACTCAGGTTACAATCAGGTTAAGATGTCCGAGGAGGATATGGAGAAGACAACGTTCATCACTCAGTGGGCGCGTTGCATTGCGTAGTGATGCCGTTCGGGTTAAAAAATGCAGGGGCAACCTATCAAAGGACTGCTACCACATTGTTGCATGACATGATGCATAGAGAAGCGGAGGTTTATGTGGATGATATGATTATTAAATCTGCCGATCACGAAACCCACCTAGACAGCCTTAGAAGATTCTTCCTTAGGCTCCGTAAATACGGAATGAGGTTAAATCCACAAAAATGTGCTTTCGGAGTGACGTCTGGAAAGTTACTGGGTTTTGTAGTAAGCTCTAGAGGTATTGAAGTTGATCATGAAAATTAAAGCGTCATAGAACTGCAGCCGCCTAAGACGGAAAAGGAAATAAGAGGTTTCCTAGGACGATTACAATACATTAGCCGGTTCATTTCGAAATTGACCATGATATGTGATCCTATATTCAAGAAGTTAAGGAAAGGAATCAAGCCGGAATGGGATGGAAAGTGCCAAGCAGCCTTCGATAAAATTAAGGAATACTTGACTAATCCACCTGTTTTAGCTCCGCCTATGCCTGGAAAGCCGCTGCTTTTATATCTAACCATTACTAAGGCAGCAATGGGGGCTATGTTGGCCCAAAGATTCGAAGGAGAAGAACGAGCAATATACTATTTAAGCAAGAAGTTCTTAGAATACGAGACTCGGTACTCCAACATAGAGAGGTTGTCCCTTGCTCTCGTTTGGGCAACGAGGAAATTGCGTCACTACATGCTTGCGCATACCGTGCATGTGACCGCCTTTATGAACCCTCTCAAATATCTGATGGAGCAACCGTTGGTCAATAGTAGAGTAGCTCGGTGGATGGTTATGTTGTCGGAATTTGACTTACAGTTCGTTCCGCAAAAAGCCGTAAAAGGAAGGGTGGTTGCAGATTTTTTGGCTGATCTACCCACGGAGAAAACTCATGAAGAAGAATTAGAATTTCCAGATGAAGAAGTATTTCAAACTCAAGAAGATATCTGGGATATGTATTTTGATGGGGCTTCAAATCAGTGGAGTGCGAGTAGGAATCATCTTGATTTCACCCGAAGGAGCACATACTCCGATTTCAGTAAAGTTAGATTTTGAGGTAACAAACAACGTAGCAGAATATGAGGCATGCATTATTGGCATGCAAGCCGCTATAGAGATGGGTATAAAATGTATAAGAATATTCGGTGATTCAAGCCTTATAATAAATCAAGTGTCCAACAAGTGGAAAGTAAAGAATGAAGCTTTGGCACCCTACCAAGCTTTTGTAAGGGATTTAGCAGAACACTTTGATCAAGTAGTGTTCACTTATTTACCTCGGGAGCATAATGAATTAGCTGATGCCTTAGCTAAGCTTTCATCCTTGCTTAATATCCCGAGAGGAGTTGTGTCTATGCCTATATGCATAGAGCGAAGAGATCAACCGGCTTATGTTTATTCCTTGGAAGTTTGTGAGGTGGACTCATCTTGTTGGTATTATGATATATATCAGTACCTGACTAAAGGAGCTTATCCTGATGACTCCACCACAAGGTCGCAAAGAGCAATCAGACTTTTTTCTTCGCAGTACTGTTTGATTCAAGATCAATTGTATAAGAAAACTGACATGGGCATCAATTTGCTTTGTCTGGGACAGAACGAAGTCCAAAACTTGATGACAGAAGTTCACGGGGGAGAATGCGGTCCGCACATGAATGGGCGGATGCTATCTAAGAAGATTCAAAGGATGGGGTATTACTGGTCAACTATGGAGGCTGATTGTCATAATTATGTGAAAAGGTGCTACAAGTGTCAAATCTATGCAAACTTGCAACACCAACCTCCTTCATTCTTGACTACATTAACCTCGCCATGGCCATTTTCCGTTTGGGGCATCGATATCATAGGGAAGATCACTCCTAAAGGAACAGGAGGACATGAGTATGTGCTCGTAGCCATTGACTACTTCACAAAATGGGTGGAGGCGGCATCTTATGCAAAATTGACTTCTAAGCACGTCGCTAAGTTCATACTTAGAAACATAATATGCCGTTATGGGGTTCCGCATGAATTAATAAGCGATAACGGAGTTCACTTCAAGAAGGAAACAGCTGAGTTGTTAGTGAAATACAAGATCCAACATCATAGATCTTCGGTATATCGACCTCAGACCAATGGAGCGGTTGAGGCAGCTAACAAAAATCTCACTAAGATAATAAAAAAAATGGCCGTGACTTATAAAGACTGGCCAGATAAGTTACCTTTTGCCTTATGGGGTTATCGAACTTCTATTCGTACATCCACTGGAGCAACTCCCTACTCCTTGGTATATGGGATAGAAGCGGTGTTGCCAGTAGAAGTGGCAATACCTTCGTTGCGAATTATAGCGGAAAGTCAGATTCTGGAGGCGGATTGGGCTAAAGCTAGATATGAGGAATTAATTAACGTCGATGAGAGAAGACTCAGAGCCATGTATAATGTCCAGATATACCAGAATCGTGTGTCCAGGGCGTTTAATAGGAAGGTCAAATCAAAAGACCTTGGAGAGGGTGACATGGTTCTGAAGGAGATAAGAGCACCTATTCAGGACCCGAGAGGAAAATTTAGGCCCAATTGGATGGGTCCCTACGTCATAAAGGAGATCCTTCCCGGAGGAGCGGTGAGATTGGTAGACCTAGAGGATGAAGAATGCGCTCAGCTGACTAATTTGGATCAACTAAAGAAGTTTTATGCATAAGGGTAAAGTGGACATAGCAACTGGTGACAGAAACCAGCAACTATCCTTAAGAATATCAGCTACTGGCTCATTAGACCAGCAACTGATTTGTTTTCTTGAACTACGATGGCCTGATTCCACACATCGTGGATACGTAGGAAGCTTTTTCTAAGAGTCCGGCCCAATCAATAAAATTTCCCTGATTTTGGTTATCTATTTCTAGTCCTTAAAGCAACATTGGACCCTCATGGATTCAATGAAACTTGAAACCGTACGTAGAGCTTAAAATCTCAAAAATCTCATCCAGACTCCAATAGACTCACGCGGATTTCTGGGGTCTGAATTTGGATTTGTGGCTTTTCTGGCTTATTTCAGTATTGGGCCTCAAGTGTCCTTAGGATCCTCGCGGATCTTAGTGGACTTGGTTCCCGATTTGCACTAAATGGTTGTCAATTTCCAATTCACTCAACTTTTTTTATACAATTAAGAAAATCCGCGCGGATTTTATTCATTTTGGGCCTGAAATACTCATCTTGCATTTTGGAGCCGTTTGGGCTGGATCCGCGCGGATCTCTTACTTTCTGGGCCAAAGTTTTTCGGTGGGGTCTACGCGGATTTACGTTTTGACCCGGAGTACTCCGTTTGAGAGCAACTAAAGGCGGATCCGCGTGGATCCACAATTTTAAGGCAGGCCCACGCGGATTTCATGTCTTCCCTGGGCCTAATTTTGTTTCTTTTCTCCATCCTTCTCAATTCGATTCTCGTAGTTTTTTTTTATGATGCAAAAATCTTCACGGATTTTACATTATTTTGATTGGGAATAAATTTTCTATGTGCAGAAGTCCACGCGGATTTCACATATGTAATGGAAAATACTGGAATTTCGTGAAAAGCGATTTTATTATTTCCGATAAACCTAAAGTCTAAAAATAGAAAAAAGAGCATGCAAGTTTATGACTTGCAACTCAATGTTCATCAGCATCTAAAAAAAAAATATAATATACGCTAAAAAAAAAAACTAAAAATAAAGGCAAGCAGCATCAGTTTCCTAGTCTTGTTTCAGCTTCTTTCCTGGTTCGAGAATAGTACTCGACCTAGATCCTTCACCAGTTGAAGATGTTCTCCGCTGTCTTTTCCTAATAGTTAGGTCGTCAGGAGTCTTTTCTTTACCCTTCTCAGTATCTTTTTGAGTTTGTTGTGGTGAAGTCCGATTGGGGTCTGGTTCCTGTATCACTACAGGCCTTTCCTTAGGGCGTGTTTTAGTAGTTGATCTAGGAAGACGAGTCTCTGTAGATGATGGCAACCATCCTTTCTCTTCTTTTCTTTTCAAGTCCTTCCTAACAGCCGGGTCTTTCTCAATTATCCAATGACGATAAGCCTCAGATACAAAAGTACTCCCACCTATTGTAGGTACAATAAGGGTAGGCCTGCTCATCCAGTAATCTTGCCAGGATCTGACTTTTGCAGCATCATTAGTTATGATCTTTGGATTGGGAGGAATGCAGTCCAGTGAAGGAATTGACTGTTTCCTTCTGATCTGACGTTTTGCCCGCTCAGGGAAATAATAAGTAGTGTGGGTGAGACCCACAAGCCGCACGAAAGGGCACCGGTGATCAACAGTTACCACTTCTCTCATTCTCCACCAAGTAATATGCCACTTGACAATCATCTCCTCTACGAACCATTTCAACCATGCATTGGCGTTCTTTGTACCTACGGGCACGTTGGCAAAATTGGGACATCCGGAAAGTTGGTTCGTTCTTGGGCGGCTCTAGGAAACGAGTGTGCTCCATCAACCAAATCTGCAAAAAATAGAAAGAAAGTTTAGATCTTTGATTGGTCAGATCCACGCGGATTTGTCCGGAGGAGCGGTCTGGAGGCTCACGCGGATTTCTGTAAAATTTTAGGAAAAAGGGGGAGGTTAGGTCCTCGCGGATTTGGCGGCGATATCGAAAAAAAAAAGAGTGTTCGAAAAATCAGAATCTTCGCAGATTTCAATAAAATTTTACCTGAAGAAGTAGGGGGCTTCCCGAGAACTCGCCCTCCGGTTCCTCGCAAAGCCGATCCAGGCACAAGATGGTCTCGGCTACGATCATTGGCGCTAGGTTTTGGTCACAGCGGAGACTCTCACTGATGTTGATTAATGAGGCGGGACCACTATTAGTACCACCATGGTGGAAACAAAATCCTCCTAGCATACATAATGTTAAGGCTCTGACTCTTTTCTCAAGGTGGTTCGTGCCGCGTTTTGAAGTAGGAAATCGAGGCAAAAGTTCACCCTCTCCTCTTCAAGAATTTTCTCGAGGCTATCCTTTTCCAGTCCAAGCAGAAAGGTATATCTTGAGGTGATATTTCTAGAAGAGGTTGGGATCACAGGTGTGGAAGTGAATTTGAAGCCTAAGATTGCTCCAAATTCTTCAGGAAGGATGCATAATTCTTTTTCCCCGAACCTGAACAGGTGAAGTTCGAGTTCAGTCGACAATGACTCTCAAGAAGTCCCACATGATTCTCACTTGCCTCAGGCTGATTAGAGTGTGCAGGTTGTATCTTTTTAGTTCCTCCTTTTCAGCAGACGGGAGGGAAAGCATCCACTGCTCTAGTTCTTTTTGAAACGACATATTTGGGAAGTATGTGAGGAGATTTCTCGTGGATTCGAGGAATAGGCGAAAAGATTGAGAGGGGTATTGTAAAGTCTGTGGATCTATGGTGAATGGGATCACGCGGATTTTATAGGTTAGCAAGTTCGAAGTAGCTATAAGTCCTCGCGGATTTTCCTGTGTAAAGGATAGTATTTTGCAGTTACCAGTCCTCACAATAAGCAAGAATTACGGATAAGTCGGAACACTAGATTCACGCGGATTTGGTAGTCTTTGGGTTTTGGCAGACTTCACCAGGTCCACGCGGATTCATTTTTGGTGATGTTGAGTCCACGCGGATTTTTGGTTGCTTCGGGCTATGTCGGATCCAGGCGAATTTGTGGATTTTATTCAGCATTGGGTCAGATTTTGACGAGGGTCCACGCGGATTTGGGTCAGATAGTGTCTGGGCTTAAAGCTGCAATTTTGACGAATGATGGGTCCACGCGGATTTGGTTCTAGTAGGCTTTGGATTCACGCGGATTTGTGGACTTTACTGGGTGTTGGGTCAGATTAGTTACCAGGTGGATTCACGCGGATCCGCCAGATGTCCAGATAGATCGAAGTCTCGAGTTTGTATTTGCAGGAGTTTATTTGCGTTCGGTGATGTAAAGAGGAATCAAATCATTTTATGGAATCTCTTTTGACCACAGCTCAATGTCTTTCTGTTGTGTCTTGCATTTCCTTTTTGTTTAAAGTATAATTAATAAATAGTCATTAGCAATTTTAAGCATACTAGCTTTCATAGTACATGCATACATTCATATTTAATAAGTTGCATTACAATCTGACTGATAAGTTTTTCAGCGTTATACATGATCAATTACTTTCTTCGTCGGAAACCAAATCTATAAGTTCGGGACCCGAAAAACCGAAGCGCCGGCCCGTTAATGGAGGGGTAGGGTTTCCGCCGGTAAAATAATTCCATCCATCGGTTGCCCAAGAAGAAGGTTGCAGAGTTGGGTCGGGACGGTATTCTTCAGCAGTGGGTTCCTCCACCAATGAAGTGCTGGGGGCTTCATAAGTGTGAACTCGACCCGATTCATCCACGTGATAAGAACCAGGATAGTGGCCTTGCAAGACAGGAGCTCTCAACACCGGGGTCAAGCTCCAATCATCACCATATTCCTTTTTGACAGGTTCCTCTTTGCCCATGAAGTACGAAGAAGACGAGTCGAAGAAGCTAGCAGAGTTGGGGGCAGGCATAGCCTGGATAGGAGTTCCGGGAGGAATGTCTTTGAGATCCGTAGAGGATTGGTATGCATCATAGGGCCACCCTTGTTGGGAATATTCAGGGTACCCCTGAGAGATAGTTAAGTTACCGAACATTTGCTCCAAGGTAGATGTGTCAGTGGATTCATAGGTTTGTGAGGCGTCACTTTCGCTAAGATACCTCCCGTAGTTGCGAGTCCTGAATGATCCCCTTGCAGACTCAAAAGCCATGGAAGATTCCGCGGAATCCTCAGTCTCGTCCTCAGGAATTACAGGGATGGTGGGTGTGTAGTTATTGAGTTGCATTCCACTACCGCTACCAGAAGGACCGGCGCCCTGTGAAGAATACGGAGTAAGCAGCATACCACCTCCTCCCAAGTCGAGGTCTTGCCAATTATCTTCATACACCCCATGATTGTGGTGATCACCGCCACCTAGAAGACCAGCGCCCTGTAAGGCGAAAGGAGCTATCGGCATGCCTCCTCCCAAGTCAGGGTCTGGGCCGTCATCGTCCTCGTCATCATCATCATTTTGGCCTCCACGCCCTCTACCATAAGGACCGCCTCTGCCGTGGTGCCCACCACCATGAGGATGTCCCCTACCTCCGTGCCCGCCACGTCGAGGTCCGAAGCCCATCCGGCGTCGGAATCGTCTTCTCATGTCTTGGAGCTCATCACAGAGACCGTAAATGAGGGCGATCGCCTCCATAGTCTGCTCACGGCTCCACTGAAAGGGAAATTCGGTTTAGGATCAGAACGCCAGATATTAGGAGCAAATTATGTATTATGGCGAGAGAGAAGGTCTTACCCCTGGACTGTTTGATGATAAAGGAAGCTCAGGGCAGTCTCTCCTACGACGCCTCAAGCCAAGGGGGTTGGGAACTTCAGGGGTTCCAGTATCCTGTAGGTCAGTTAAATTAGCCACAGCAATAAGGAGATATAGGTAAAGGGGAAGAATGTTGTACTTACCATGGGTCCCATAAGACGGGGACGGATGGAATTTGCATACTCGGCACCCATGATTAACAAATTCTCGACTGGGATCCCCATAAGATTAGCCTCAAGTTCTTCCAAAGTTAATGAGCGAGGATAGAACATCTTCGCTGGAGGGTCCATTGGTACAAGAGGAGGCCATACATGAAGACATTGATGAGTAACTCTCTCACCACAGTACCAGATAAAGGTGAAGGGGCCCTCGAACAGGATCCTTCGACAGTTAATCTCCTGGAGGACGTCGAGGTCGGGGAGTTGGTCTTCCGTGACCTCATAGGCAGCCCAAGGATTCAGGGCACCCTGAGCATACAATGAATGTGAGTTTCAGATGATGAAACAATGACAGAGAAGTGAAAGAGGAGGTAAAGGATACTTACCTGCCCGAGATTGTTCAAGAGACCTCGGAAGAGCTCCAGCTGTTCTACCCGGCGTTTCCTTTCCAACAAATCAAGACTGCCCCATCGGAGAGCTATAGGAAAGACATTTTCAGCAGTGGATTTCGGGGATAGTCCCTCGAAATATTCATAAAACCAGATCTGAGGAAAAACAAGAGTTTAGTGTCGACAATTAATGAAAGGATGGGAGAATGACAAAGTAGTATACCTCAATAACTTTCCATAAGCCAGACAGATAAGTGTTGTTCTTGTCAGCTTTGGACTTTGGGACTCGTACCCCGGAACGGAGCCCTCGGAAGAGGCATGTGTAAGCACCAGCCCCCAAAGCTAGATTGGGCAGATTTTCAAGATTTTCCAGGTTCCCCAAATAGTGGAAGTAAACGCGGCTACCGCGTTCCGCAAAGATAGTGGTGCATAGGAAAATGGCAAGTATTACCCGCCGTCGTTGGTCCTCGGTGTATATGTCGTCCCAGAAGTTTCCTTTTTGGACCTCGTCAAAGAGAACCGAGTACCGAAAGCTACGGCTATCGGTCACTGTTGCCATTACGGGACCAAATAGTGCCAGCTGTTGAGCTTTATCCTGGCCCAGATCGTCGGAGTACTGGAGAGGATCTCCACCGAAGGATAGCCCTGTAATCATTGCGAAATCCAGGGGGTAATGGTCATTTCACACTGTGGGAAGTGGAAGGTGTTGGTTGTATCCCAGAAGCGCTCGCTTAGTGCACGTACGACGCAATGACCAGTAGGCTCTCGCATAGCTTGAAGGGCGTTGAGTAAGTGTCCGAATCCTGCATCCTGTATTATCTCCCTAGCTGGATAATCCAGTTGCTCCAGCTCGTCGATAAGTTTCATCACTTTGCCGATAGCCCCACAAGCTTGTATATTATCGGCCTGTAAGGTAAAAAAAAAAAAAGAAAAGAACACACAGAAAATAGAGTCGACCAAGAAATTTGTTGGAATTATGCACAGATCAAGCCATAGCTTCTCACAAAGTACATACTGGAATTTGGGTGGCATGATGCGAAATATGTGAGGTACGACAATATAGGAGGTCGCTATTGTCCCACAGATCAGGGCCGGCCCATTCCTTGCCCATATTGCCTTTTTGGGCAATGTCACTAGCCCACGCCGCTTTCTTCGGGTGGTACTTCCCAGGTTTAGTAGGCGCCATCAAAGGTACTGCAAATGTTACATATGATGCAACTGAAGTTTACATGGATTTCAGCAACAAAATAAAGTTAAAAACTGGTTCAGTGCAGCTGGAATCTCGCGGATTTCAGACACAAAAAGAAAAAAATATTTTTCTTTTTTTCCTTGCTACTGGAATCTCGCGGATTCCAGACACAAAATAGAGCAAAAATTGCTCCCTTGCAGCTGGAATCTCGCGGATTCCAGACACAAAACGGAACAAAAATGCTCAGAATGCCCCTGAAAGCTACAAGTTGAGTAAAATGCTCAATATCCAACCAAGGTTCACGCGGATCTACACTCAAATTCAGCTCAAATGCATTTTTTGACAACGATGCAGTTCGATTCGATGCAGTTGATTCTCAACCAAGGTGCACATGTGACTGTGGATAGGACAAATCCACGCGGATTTTAGTCAGCTCAACTTGACTGAAGCTGCCTCGAATGGATTTTGGTCAGAATCATGCGAATTTCTACATATACTTGAGCAAACTTAGAAACTTGTAGGAACATACCTTCTCACTGGCCCAAAATACCAGAAGCTCACGCGGATTTGTTGAAGTCCTCGCAGATCTGCACAGAATCGACAGTGAGAATGTAAGAAATTCAGCTGAAAAGGGGTAAGTGTCACGCGGATTTCAGCAAGAAAATGCAGCAAAATTGGCTCAAAATCTCTGAGTATCACGCGGATTTGTGTACGAAATGCAAAGAAAATGCTCAAATTTCTGGAGAATTTCGCGGATCTACTCGAAGTGGAGCTGAAAAATGTGGTTTGAAAATTTGACAAAAACTAGAAGGTTCACGCGGATTTAAAAAAAAAAAAAAACTAGAGAAAGTGAGCTCACCTGATTTGTTTGGAGTGAACAGAAAATGGCAGCTGCAGCAGGCGAGCACCACGCGGATTTCACAGGGGAATTTGAACAAAATTCTGCTCGGCCTCACGCGGATCTGTGTTCCTCAGTAAAATCTGTCAAAATTTGCACGAACCCAATTTCAGCTCCACGCGGATTTTTACAAAAATGAAGACCGAATGCGGATTGTTGAGGGAGAATGAAGAAAAGTTTACCTGCTGCAAGAGAAAGAAGAGAAAATGGTGGAAATGGGCTTGGTATCACGCGGATTTCAGCTGAAAGTGCAGCAAAATTGGCTCAAAATCCCCAAATGTCACGTGGACCTCAGCTCAAAAATGTTCAAATTTATGGTGAATCACGCGGATTTACCTGAAGTTGAGCTGAAAATGTGGTGAAACTCCGAGCTTGAGTGAGCGTTGCACGGATCTGGGTGCCGGGGCCTGCGCGGATTTCTGCTGAGCTTTGAGCCAATTTTGCTCAAATGAGGATGAAGATAGTGAATGGTTGAGAGGGGAGTTGAGTGCCTTTTGATGCTATGTGGATAGAGAGCAAGTGGCTAAGGGAGTATACTCATCTTATCTATTCTCATTTTTATTCTGATTTTTTATTTTATTTTATCTTCCTTGATTTACTTTTTTGTGTTATTTTTATTTTTCATTTTTTTTATTTTTATTTTTATTTTTGCATTTTTTATTTCATTTTTATCTTTATCTTTATTCTGATTTTTATTTTCATTCTCTCTCATTTCATTTTTATTTTTATTTGTCCTTTTCAGGAAAAAACATATTAAGCCTGGACAACATCCAGCATTCAAGCTAGCTACAAATCAATTCCGGATATCTTTCAAGCTAACCTTGAAAGTTGAAGCCTGGACAACATCCAGCAATTTCACTAGCATCGGACTACCTCCGGTCAAATCGAAGCTACCCTTCGATAGTTCAAGCCTGGACGACATCCAGCAAATTGGGATAACATTTGGACTAACTCCAATTAACTCTGAAGATATTTCCAAGATGTATACTTTGACTTTCGTCTTATTCAGACTCAGTCAAAGTGGGGGCTAACTGTAGACACCAGAAATTGAGTTAGACAGATTTTTCAACTTAACCCGGCTTCAAGCTAACAAAGCCTCACGCGGATCAGACCTAATTCAGCAGAGACATTTCAGCCCAGTTCAGCAGGGCTCTCGCGGATCCTGCTCGAAAATCAGCCCAGAAAAGAATTTTGGGCTCACGCGGATTTTGGGCCAGACATAGATGTTCAGTCCAATCCAGCTGGGCTCACGCGGATTTGGGTGATCCGCCCAAAAATCCAGGAATCCGCGTGGATCCGGATTCTGGGTAAACCCAGAAATCCGCGTGGATCCGGATTCTGGGTCAACCAAGAATCTCGCGGATCCGAGCAAAATTCAGCCCAGATTTTCAGCGGGTCACGTAGATTCCGGTCAAAACCGCCAAACCGTCGATATCGCATAATCGCGAAACCGCCGAAATCAGCTGCGAAATGCGGTGTTTGTCTATAAAAGCAAGCTCACGCGGATTTGTGAGGGGTTGGCATTTTTGGAGACTAGAAATCAAAGGAAAAATATTGAGCCGGCAGATCCTCGCGGATTCCTGGAATTACCGGCAGTCGGAGAATTGAAATCGGCAGTCTAACACACCTGTGCATCTGACCCAGTGAAGCCACGCGGATCCGCTAGGATTCGGTAATCTTTTTCTTTTTTTTAGTTCATTTTGATTGATTCCCCCGAAGCTTGTAACAATGTAGTTGATAGATCCCCGCCCGCTGTAATTTTGTTTACTTTTCTCGCTTTTTTTGTTATTTCATCTAGTATATGAACTTTATTATTTCATTCTGAATGCATGCATTTTTTCCTTTTAATTTGTGACAACTTTACTTTTTCTTAATATGTAAAATCCGACCTAGTAAAGGCCGCTTCGGCGGGCGGTGCAAGGGCATCCCCCTACACCGACACCTTTACCCCCGGATCCGTTCTTTTGGTTCAAGACCGGAGTCAAGTTTTTAAAAAAAAAGTTTTGTTAGTTTTTCTTTTTAAAATTAACTGGCGACTCCTTCCGTTTCTTTTGGTTTTTTTTGTTTCCTTTCTTTTTTTTTCAAAAGAAGTCAGAAAAGAAAGAGGAAATATGCCGGCCCAAAACGGACACGGAATCCGCGTGGATCCGGGCCCATTTTGGCCAGTTTTCCTTCCTTTTATCTTTTCCAGTTTTAAAAAAAAGAGTCTGTCTTGGCCCAAACAAGTCCCGGATCCGCGTGGATCCGATCCTTGTTAGGTCCAGTTTTTTTCGTTAACTTTCTTTTTTCCTTTTTTTTTCTCTCTAGTGCAAAAAGCTTGTTTTGGCCTGGGCAGGTACTGAATCCGCGAGGATTCAGACCGTTTCGGCCCCTTTTTATCTCGTTGTTTTTTTTTCTCTTTAGCCCAGAATGGTTCTGAAATCCGCGTGGATCCAGGCACCATTCAGGCCCAGGCTGGTTCTGGAATCCGCGTGGATCCAAGCACCATTCAGGCCCAGGCTGGTTCTGGAATCCGCGTGGATCCAGGCACCATTCAGGCCCAGGCTGGCTCTGGAATCCGCGTGGATCCAGGCACCATTCAGGCCCAGGCTGGTTCTGGAATCCGCGTGGATCCAGGCACCATTCAGGCCCAGACTGGTCCTGGGATCCGCGTGGATCCAGGCCCGGTCTCTTTTACCTTTTTTTCCTTTTTTTTTGTTTTCTTTTTTCTTCTTACCGACTTTTGAAAATAACCTCCGAAAAGTTGAAGTTCTTTAAATTTGTCCCTTAGGAAAGTAAGCAACCCTACGTCGATCGACACTCCGCGGGGGACCGTGCCCTCCGGGCTGCGGGCCCTACAGAATGCTTATGCCATACGTGGTTCCATGGTTCGGGCACCAATTCCGACGGTTCCCAACCGGGCCGGGGAGTCCATGCTCGCCGGGAAGACATCTCATGTGCCCAGTTCGCCGCATGGGGTTGAACGGGCGGATTCCTAGCTTTCCTAACCATTATTTCCTAACTAGCAAATAAGTGGAAGAGAGAGAAGAGAGAGAAGCAAAGGAATAAGAAGGAGGAGCTTGAAGTGTGAGTTAAGGGGAAGAAGAGGCCTCCTTTTATAGGAAAAGTGGGTGCATGCACACCACACAAGTGTCCAAGCAGCGGGCCCCGGCATCCGGATTGTGGAAGACATGCATTGGCCGAAAATCTATCCTTATCCTATCCTATCGGATTACGCAAAAAAAAAAAAAGAAAAAATAATGAAAGGGTTGAACCCAGACGGGTTCTTGGGCCAAAACAGGCCCAACAAGCGCAGCAACCCAAACGGGTTTCATGGGCCAAGAGCAAGCCCAATTCCGCGAACCCAGACGGGTTCCTGGGCCGAAATGAGAGGTCAATGTCGCTGAGCCCAATGCGACTTGATGCTCAACTCGAACCCATTTTCAAGACATAAACTGACAGGTAAATTCTCTGACTCACTTTGGATTTCAAATAAACTGATGCCTTCTTTCTTTCTTTCTTGCAGGACAATGCGCGAAATACAGCGGCCGTCATCGGGCCCTAACAATACATGACACCATCACCGCCGGGCTAGTACGCGACATTTCCCCACCAGTGGTCGTCATCGGGCCTTAACAATACGTGACATCAGCCGTCGCCGGGCTAGTACGCGACACTTCATCAACAACGGCCATCATCGGGCCTTCACAATGCGATGGCGGCCATCGTCGGGCCTTCACAATGCGACGACGGCCATCGTCGGGCCTTCACAATACGACGAGGGCCAGCATCGGGCCTTCACAATGCGATAGCGGCCATCATCGGGCCTTCACAATGCGATAGCGGCCATCATCGGGCCTTCACAATGCGATGGCGGCCATCATCGGGCCTTCACAATGCGATGGCGGCCATCGTCGGGCCTTCACAATGCGACGAGGGCCATTGTCGGGCCTTCACAATGCGACAAGGGCCATCATCGGGCCTTCACAATGCGCTGAACATCACAGCTACCTCGGCGCAGGACCCTGCTTCCAAGCGTCTACAGCGGCCATCGTCGGGCCTTCACAATGCGACGAGGGCCATTGTCGGGCCTTCACAATGCGACAAGGGCCATCATCGGGCCTTCACAATGCGATGAATGTCATATCTACAACGGCGCAGGACCCAGCTTCCAAGCGTCAACAGCGGCCATCGTCGAGCCTTCACAATGCGACGAGGGCCATTATCGGGCCTTCACAATGCGACAAGGGCCATCACCGGGCCTTCACAATGCGATGAATATCATGTCTACAGCGGCGCAGGACCCAGCTTCCAAGCGTCAACAGCGGCCATCGTCGGGCCTTCATAATGCGACGAAGGCCATTGTCGGGCCTTCACAATGCGACAAGGGTCATCATCGGACCTTCACAATGCGATGAACATCATATCGACATTGACGCAGGACCAAGCTTCCAAGCGTCAACCAGCTTCAGAACAGGCTTCTGATTCATATCCAAGATCATCAAGACTACTTTGATCATCGTTTTACTCAAACTCGATCAAAGTGGGGGCTATCTGTAGACACCGGATTTTGTACCGGTATTAGTTTTAGTTGTTTGTAAAAATAAGCTAGCCGAATAGTTTAGTAGCATGCAAATTCATTTCTTTTTTTAGCCCGAAAGCAAACAAAATAGCCCAGTAATTACGGTCCAAACCGGCTGAGTTCAGCAAGGCCAAAAGCCTGCTTGAGTTGGGCAGGAACCCGTCTGAGTTCAGGAAGGCCAAAAGCCTGCTTGAGCTGGGCAGGAACCCGTCTGGGTTCGTTTGGCCAAAGCATGGCTCAGCTCGGCAGGAACCCGTCTGGGTTGCTGGGCTGAGTATTGGCGCGACGGCTAAAACCTAACCCTAAAACGCACCCCTTGCTTCCCTCATTCCACTATAAATTAAACCCTTTCTTCCCTTCCATAGACACACCATGGTATGCTAGAGTATTGACACTAGCATATTCTCTCTACCTCTTCTCCCCCTTTTGCATGCTACTTCACTATAGGTTAGCATAGTTGTTGTAAACATGTAGTAATTTATCGAATTCGTTTTTTTCTTATTTTTGCATGATTTTAATGATAAAATTGTGAAATTCATATCTAATTCCTCCTTTCTGTTTTGTTTTACTTTAATTTAATTCTGGTAGAGTCTATT
Organism: Portulaca oleracea; assembly: GCA_029582165.1. Classification (NCBI taxonomy): domain Eukaryota; kingdom Viridiplantae; phylum Streptophyta; class Magnoliopsida; order Caryophyllales; family Portulacaceae; genus Portulaca; species Portulaca oleracea. The sequence goes on from CM055873.1 coordinate 10,052,535, forward strand.
CGTTGAATAGGCGGATTTGATGGTTTTAATCGTCAAATTCGTAACCTTACCCCCGAATCCATCTCTGGATTCGCAGGCCGGAGTCTATGTTTAATGGTTTGTTGTTTTTTCTCCTAAAAATCAACTGGCGACTCTATTTTCGTGCCTTGGTGTTTACCTTTTTTTTTACGACCTAATTTGTGATTAACGCCAAAGGTAATCCGGCTTGGTTCAATCCATGAACCCAAGCGGGTTCCTGTCCTCCTTTCACTCTCTTTTGTTTCGCCTTTTTATTCGGCAGAATTCGCAGATGGCGCAAAGGAACCCGGCTTGGTTCTTCAAGAACCCAGACGGGTTCTTCACTTCTTTTCTTTGCTTCTTTTTTTCTTTGTTTTCCTTTTTCGTAGGGTTTTGCAGTTAAGAAACCCGTCTTGGTTCTTCTGAACTCAGACGGGTTCCTGGGTGTTTTCCCTCCCTTTTTGTTTCTTTTTTTCTTCTTTCCTTAAAGGTAAATCTCGGGCGCGCAAATCGTTCTTAATCTGCTAACGAAAACATTCTTAAAAGTACAACCTTATTTAAGGTTAAGAAATCCTAGTCGGCTCCCAATCACTCCTTAAGTAGCGCCGCGAAAAAGGTCATCGATTAATTTTTCGGGGTCTACACCTAACACCGAAACTGTATTCAAATTCAATCAAAAGACATCGAGTTTATCCTCCAAACAAAGGGAATTTAGCTACTCATAATAAAAACTAAGAAAGCGATAATAAAACTGAATAACAAAATATAAAGAGAATAGAAATTAAACCGAACATCCAAGTCGTTGAATTCGATGTCTTTGTGTCACCCAAATCGATCTCCTTCTCCTTCTCTTTTGTTCCCAAACTACTAGAGCGGCTCCCCGAAGGGAGGAAAATTTAGAGAATCCTAATCTAAAAGGCGGAAGGAAAATAAGGCACTGAATATTCGATACATGAATAATAGTGGCGGGGGTATTTATTCTCATCGAAGGGAGAGAATAACTATCGAAAACCCTAGTAATATACGGCAGATGACTTTTATAAACGAGACGGATCAAACGCGGCCAGCGGGAAATAAACGCAGCCAGCGGGAAATAAATGCAGCCAGCGTTTCGGGCCAGGAACCCACTGCCATAGGCGCTGCTAGCGGGGTGCTGGACGCTGCCTGCGTTTTGTTGCTGGGCGATCATCAGGTTGATGATTGAAGCTGTGATGATGCTAGGTGCTGTCAACAACTCGATCAAATGCATGATCGAGTCTGTTTGTGATGATCAGATGATACATGGCTGAGATAAACGTTGTTGGGGGGTCGTGATGCTTGGTGTGTTGCAGTAGCTGCTGTTGAATCCATTGAAGCTGGGCGATGTCAAAGGGAATCAAGGGCTGATGGAGATGAAGCATGGCTTCTTGGCATTGTCTTGAGCTGCTGCGATGGTCAGGCGTGTTGATCAAGATTGATGCTGTGATTTGCTTGCTTCGAATGTCATGGTACTGTTGCCCTTCATGATGATCAAGCTGATCGTGATGATCTTTGTTGTTGGTGTGATGTATGCAGCTGCTCGTGTACTTGTGGTTGTTGTGATGAGGCTTTGATGCTGCTGATGTTGCTGTGATGATCATGATTTGGGGTCTGGTATGCTTTGGATTGAAAGTGTTGTTGCATGTGCTTATTTGTGAGGAGTGAAGGGAGCTGCTGTTGCATGGTAGTGTTGCGTGATACCATGCGTGACTTCCAGCTGTCGCCATTGTTCTTATTGGGCTGTGATATTGCAATTGGGCCAGCCCCTTCTTTATCTTTTTAATTCTCTTCTCTTCTTCAATTATTTCCTTCTTCAAGTTCTTCTCCTTTTTCCTCAATTTTCTTGGTTTTTAGGGGAATTTCATTAAAATCTGTAAAATATACCAATTCCCGACCAAGTGAAGAATATTATAGAATTTAATATAAAAACACTACATTATATTAGAAAATCAGATAAAATACACAAGTTAAATACCTAAAAATACCTAAAAATATCTATATAAAAATCACTTATCAGCCTCCCGTTCTCATCCCTAGCTTGGCCATAAGCTTTGTAGTTGTGTCCTGTACCATCACATGTGGAGCATCTCTTGGTACCGTGCTTCTTCCCATTGTCTTTAGCAATTTCAAGAACATCTCTGGCCTCTCTTCTTTTGTGCTTTTCAAGCATGCCTTTCTTCTTCAACTCAAATGGTGGATCAAGGAGCTTATGTTCAGACTCAGGCCACATGGAGTGGCCAGGTATGGGAAGGATGAATGTGTCATACAACTTTTTATATTTCTCGACCATGAACCAAGGTGCAATGAAGTCCTCAACATTTAAGTTGTCATAGTGTATACACCTTGTTGCATGTTTACATGGAATGCCAGTTATCTAGCATCTACAACAGGTGCAAGTGTGCTCGTTGAGGTCAACATTGTGGTTCACACTCCCCTCCCATATGTCAAACAAACCCTTCCCAGGACTGGTGACTACACCACAACCCCTGGAGTCAATAATTGTCTTCCTGACCTTCTTGTCCACAAATGGTGTAATCCTACTTTCCCAACTACATCCCAATTTGTATCTCTTATAAAAACGACGGTCAATTACTTTCCTAATTTCTTCCAACATAGTAAGTAATGGCTTACCTCTATGTTTGATGATGGCATTATTGAATGACTCCACGAAGTTTTTAGTGTTGTCATCACTCTTGAGGTTGGGGTCATATTTGAATCTGGCCCAATTCTCAACAAGCTCTGCATCCCTCTGCCAATTGTATGCAGCTGCATTTTTCTCCTTGATCTTCTCCATTGATGTCTTGAAAAACATGCTCTGGGTATGCATTTGCAGCTATATAGAAGTGGAAGTGGAACCAAGCACCTGAGCAAGCATAGTTAGTTCTCTTATTGTATACAATTGAACTGATTAATCCCAAGTCAACTAAATAAATTTTTTACCTGGAAATTTGTTTGCAAAGTTTTTGTATAAGTGTAGGACACAAACCCTTCTCATTGACTGAGGAAAGAACTTGGCTAAAGCATTCTTGATTGACCGAGGTAAAAAAAAATATTGTAATAAATAACCAAACATGTCACGACACAAGTGTAAACATCCTAAACAATGGATCAATAATTGAAGTGAACAAAGTGTCAACATTAAAACCTGGTGTCTGTTTGCCATAAATGTGCACTTGTGTGTTTCTTGGTGTGACTCTAATGCAGCAGCCAGTACATTAACAAAGAATGACCACTCTTCATCATCTTTTGTAGGGAATACTCCATAGGCCAGTGGGTATTGTCTATTATTTCCATCTAAGCCAATGGCAGTCATCAAAACACCTTTGTAAGGTCCCTTCAAGAAACAAGCATCCAATCCAATCAATCCCCTACAGTTCTCCTTGAATGTTTTGATTGCAGATCCAATGCATATCATTATCCTCTTGAAAGTGGGATTCAGAGTGGGACCTCTATCTGTGAACTAATGAAATACTTAGACCCTGAGTTTGCCTTGGTGAATTCATTACAGTATTGAGGAAGTTTCCTATACCCCTCATCATGATTACCAAACAACTCCCCCTTCATCAACCTAACAGCTCTATAGCAAGTGTAATCAGGCACTTCAACCCCAAATCTTTGAAAAATTAGTGCACGAACTCCCTTGGCATCCATGTTTGGGTTTTCCATGAAGTCCTTCTTCAATTGCTTAGCAACCCAATGTTTACCAGCTCGATGATGGGATATTTTTTCATAGCATACATGCCCCCTTCACATACTTAACCCGCCAAGTGACATTGTCTTACATCACAGTTGCGTGTATTCTGAAACTACACTTCTCATTTGCACATGTGTGAGTAAACCATTTCTTGTTGTTCTTCACCTTCTTCAACACTATACCTCTCTAAATTGTGTAAGACTTCATAATATCTAAGAATTGCTCCTTGGAAGTGAACAAATCCCCAGCTTTTATGTCCACTTTACCATCTCTACTTTCAGTCTAAACTGTACATTGACTGTACAATTTGGCCATCTTGCCTACAACAGTCAACTTGTGTTGTTCAAGTCCATCTTCATCAATCACCACCCCCAACTGTTTTCTTCTCTCAACCTCCAAATCTCCATCAGCTTCTACATCTGATTCCTCCACATCTTCATCAACCACATCCTCACTGTCATTGTCAGTCTCACTGTCTCTTCATCTTCTGATGGAATGAAATCATCATCATCATCATCACTTTCATCATCATCCTCTGAATGGCACACCTCATCAGATCCACCTATGGCATTCTCATCCTCCTCAAAGAAGACATCAATTTCAGGTATGTCTGGCCTTCCAATATCTTGCACTTTCTTTGGATCTAGACCACCAAACTGGTTTGATATGTTTTCAAGCATATCAGGATCAATCTCCTTTGATTTCTTACCTTTTACAGTCTTCTTTTTGCAAGGAGTTGATTGGGTTGAAGGTAAGTCTATCTCTGCTTCCTGTGTAGGTGATCCAACTGAAATAGATCTTGTCACTGGCCTCCTTGGGGTTACAGCTTCTGAGGATGGGGTTGGTGTGGTTGATCAAGATGGTGGAGAAACATCTCTAGCTTCTTAGATTGGAATTGATGAGGTAACTGCTCTGCCAGAGATTCCCTTTCTTGATCTAGCTGGGGACCTAACAGTGGAGTGTGCAACTTTGGTAGAAGCATGACCACATTTATTGACTTCCTCCAAGTTATTGTTGTTGTTGCTTCCATCATTAATGCTCATAGTTGGGCCAGTGGATGCAGCTGACACTTGAGGCCCACTAACTGCTTCTCCAGGCCCAACAACATCTTCTCCATGCCCACCAACATCTTCTCTAGGCCCACATTCACATATCATATGCCCATCTTGTGTTCCAGCTCCTTTTGCATGGGCTGCCTTTGCTTCTCTGTGCGAACTCCTTCTGACAGGTAACTTGGGTGGCCTACTACCAAACCTCTGGCCTTTGCTTGCAGATGACATATGAGCAGAAGATGGGTGTTTATTGTTCACATTCTGGCTACCAATTTGACTATGCTAAGTATTAACAGGGGTTTTGTAGACACCGAATTTTGTACCAGGACAAGTGTACAAATCAAGTATAACAAGAAAAGAGGCTAGCATCCAATGGGTCTTCCTCAATCAAGAGTTACCCGGCCAACCCACAACAAAAAGCCTTCATTTTCCACCCTTTCCACATACATATGCTCACCATTTCGAATCCCATTTTGTCCACAAGTCTCTTTGGCTTTATTTCTTTTGATGAAAGTACACATCATAAGCTTTCCAACGCTTTTTGAATTGCCTCAATCGGAGTCCGGATGAAAGAGTTATGGTCGTTCGAAGTTGCACTTATCCAGTTTCAAAACCCATGCAGGTTTTATTAATTCCCAAGCCCAGAAATCTGGCCCAGTAAGCAAATCCGGCCCAGAAGACTGCTAAAACCCGCGCGCGGGTTTTAGATTTCAGAAGCGGCCCAAAAGCGCCTTCGGCCCAGACGACTTCAAAACCTGCGGGGGTTTTAGGCTGTCCAGAGCGCGTCGTTTTGCAGCGGTCCACGTCAGCGATCCGTGTGAAGGCTTCAAAACCTGCGTGGGTTTTCTCTTCAAATGTTGGCGCCAAAATCTTGATCATCACCCCTTGATATTAGCCCCATGTGCTTAGACTTCTGTCTTGACCTTTTAAAACCCGTGGGAGTTTTGTGATTGCATGGCATGATTGTTGGGGTATGTTCCCCCATTTTCCCTCCTAAAACATCACCTCACTCACCTATAAATACCCCATTCTATTCCATCAACAATAATCAATGAAGACCACTATTCTACCCAAATTATCACCCATTATCATCATAATATTACCTACACTCTCTTAAAACTCTCTCCCTACCATATCCATTCTCATATTATCCTCACCCTTACTCTACCAAACTTTCATCAATCACCCCTCATATACTATCCTACCACCATCCTCACATTCCCTATTCCATCCACCAAGTCAAGGCGAAGTCAAGAATCTCAACTAGCGCATTCGGGCTCCTAAATCCAAAGAGGTTCGCTTTCGTTATTATTATTGTTATTTAATCATGTAATTTGTATATTAATTCCGTTTCTTGTGCATATTTTGTAAATCAAAAATCTCATTTTATATTGCATGATGAGAATATAATTTCGTGAAATTAATTAAACTTCTCCCCGCTCTTTTTCATTTTAATGTCGATTTTAGTAGAGTCTGTTTTCTAACAGGCGAATTCGATAATTCTTATAATTCTCGAATTCGTAACCTTACCCCCGAACTTAGAATCGAGTTTCGTTGACCGGAGTCACTTTTGTTTTATGGTTTGTTGGTTTCCTTAAATCGGCTGGCGACTCTTAGTTCTTTTATAACCTGTTTAATTATTTTAAACATACGGATTTACACCAAAATATTTAAAAATGGTTTAATATTTTCCACACACTAATCCATGGTTAAAACCGAGAGAAAATGGGCCAAAAATTGATAAAAACCCCCGCGGGTTTTATCAATTTCAATCCATCTTCTCTGGCTCACAAAAGCGCACGGTCCGGCCCATGGAGTACTAAAACCCACGCGGGTTTTAACATTCTACGGCGACCCGTTTGCCTTCTGTTGGGCCTGGATCGGGTGTTTGGTCGGTACTGAATTATTTTAAGTATTTCGGTGTAATTTCAAGTGTTTAAATAAATAAAAACGAACTTATAAATAAATAAAGTTTCATCATCCCGAAAATGAATTTCAAAAATAAAAATATCCTTATTTAAGGATTAAGCAACCTTAGTCGGCTCCCGATCACTTAAGTAGCGCATCACGCGGAAAGGGTTGCACCTTTTCCCGGGGTCCTACAGGTTTGTATCAATTCATCAGCCCATGCATTTGCTTGACTGAGTGACATTTCCACCAAAATTTCCTCAGGTGTTGTAACCTCAATGTTTTCCATAGTTTGCTGCAACTTTCCCTTACCAGCCAACTCAACCAATTCCACAGGAAAGGTCTTCACTTGCTCCAACTTTGACCAAGCTCCCACAAACTTATTCCAGTCAGTGTCACTTATCAGATGTAGCTTCTTGTTCTCAATCCCAGATAGGTACCAATTTAACCCAGCAAACTTAGGAAACTTCTCCATATCTTGTATAAACATCTGCTTAATGTCAACGAAAAGTTCCTTCTGATTGTATGTGTCCAGTGTCTAAGTCCTTTTCAGGGATGTAAAATCTTTTAGTGTGGAATCTAACAATGAATTACTTCATTGAATTACCCTACAAACCAGATTAAGAAACTAAAAATGAATAAGCAGCAATTGATTACCAAAAATTAATCCCTATAAAAATCTAATCTTTCGAAACTTCAAACAAATACCCAACACTGAACAAAGTTTTTTTTGTCTAATTTACATTCAAACTTCAATCACATTTCAAACTTGCATTAATAATAAACGTTTACATGAACAACGACAAATACCCAGTAAACCTTAAACAAATTTCAAACCCTAAACCAAATTTAAACCCGAACTTCACTGTAATTACACACAATTTCACTTACCATTGTTCAGCTCTGTTTCGATGATGAACTCAACACCCGGTGATCAACAGCAGCTTTCCGACATCCAAGCCACCGCCGTCGAACTCCGATCACCACCCCATCCACCTCCTTCTCTTGATGAAGATTTTCTGAAAGGTTCGATTGAATAGTGTTTGGTTCAGTGGTAGTTGGCATGCATTGATGAAGGTAGTCGACAAGCCTTCGTTTTTATTTGAGCGGGCAAATATAAGGGCATCTTCGTCTTTTCACAAACATCCCCAAGGGGATTTTAGTCTTTTCATGGTTTCCGGCTAAGAATGGCCGGAAAGTCACCTGGGAGCCATTTGTTTGAAAACTTGGTCCCTTTTGATAGCATTAAAAAATGTGGTCCCTCAGGGGTCAGTTGTTAAGAATGTATGACACCTCCCAGCAAATTTTTGGCTATACTTGTTAGTGTGTAAACATATATTTGTTAGTGTGCAAAGGTTTAAGTGTCAGTGTGTAATTATGTGAGTATCAGTGTGTGAATCTACAAAAGGTAATGTTCTAAGGGGTGTTTGTAAGGGTGTATGTATTAGTGTGTACTATTGCACACTAAATATACGATTGCACAACAAAATTGTACTATTACATATAACTAGAATATTTATGTACACCGATTACCTTTACACATTAAATATAATACTTATGCATGCCAATATTTAACCTTATACTCATATTTATAGGGGTATATAATTTATTTCGTTATTCTGTAGTTTATTATTATAATTCTTGTTGTGCAAAATTTATGATATTTTTTTAACGTCAAATATAGTGCAAACTAAATGTAATACGTTTGCACACCAAATATTGTAGTATTGCACACTAGAATACTTTTACACATCAATATTTTACCTTATACGTTATTAAATTTTAACAGATAATTAATTGGAAAATAAAGAAAAAAAAGATTAAAAAAATGGAGAGCAAATTGTAGGAATGTGAAAAGCTAGAAAAAAAATGAAAAGAAGCAACTAGTGGATAATAATTGGAAGGATTCAAACATTCGACCTCCACTTGATAATGATAAGGACACGACTGCTACCTTTAAGCCATATCAACAACTATAAAATTATTTCACGCGCGTTATACTTATTGCTTGAATGCACTGGGAGTAGACAGTCATGCCATATTCCCGCGGGAGTAGGATATAATTTTCGTACGCAAACACGTTGATTTTCTTGTTTGCTTGATGTGCTCGTGTGTAAGATTTGTAATTAAGGCCATGTTCTTAATGAGTTAGAGCTAACTAACTTAATTTAATTTAATTTAACTTAATTTATGCTTATCTAATCTAATTTTAACGTACACAACCCCCTAAAAAACACCCAAATTAAAAATAAAATTTAAATAAAAAAGAAATTCAAAAAATATTATTTTAATCTCAATTCAATCCACTTTTTCCAACTTCTATATTTTTTTCATTTATTTTCTCCAAAATATTCAATTTTTATTAATAAAATATTTCTACTCAACAACTAACCTAATTCAAACCAATCATATGTTTTTCTATCCTTTCCTTTCCTATCATTTCATTTCATTTCTTCTTCCAATATGACCAATCTAACTTAAACCTAACATGATCAAAGAGCAACACCTGAGCCCCCAACCTTCTATTGAGTGCTAAGCCGACATAGATGCACTGGATTCTAGATTAGCCGACAAGAATATTTCAAGGAAGGTCTAAGTCCCCTTACCACATATGGCCTAACATGGTTATTACAGGGCTTCTAGGTAAGTACTGCAATGTACTCCCTTCGTTTTTTTTTATCTATCATGCACGCTTTTTGAGGTCCATTTTTAAACTATTTTTCATATAATATTTTCATAAAAGAATACAGTATTATACTTTTTCAATAAAACTTTTTATTACAAATCTAACGATATCAATTTTGTTTGATAAATCATTATATAAATTAAGAAATTATCGGACAAATTTATGGAAGGATTAACTCTTGACTTTTATCTTGATATGTTATTGTTATGAATGTAAATGTTATGGTATTGATATATTTTGGGGTCTAATTATTCTACAAGTTATAACGTTATATCATACAAATGTATCTTATGACTCTATGACTGAATTACTATGTTTTCATGTGCTTTGTTCTAATTCCTTGAACAGAGTTTCCATTGCATTAAAATACTTAATTATGTACCGATCTAATATATGTGTATACATGAACATCATATACATATATATATATATATATATAGGTACAAAAGGCGATGATCGAAATATGTTGATTTTAATGAGGGTATTTTGGGAAACTTATAATTGATTCTATTCAAATTTTTTTTAAAAAAAATCATGTAATATTAATAAGTGCATTAATGTGTATGTTAGCATTGATGACTCTTTTTTCTTTTTCCTTTTTTTAATGTACAATTCTTTTTTCTTTATTCTTTTAAATAAAAAAATTATTCTTTTTATTTTTAATTATTTTTTATTTCTTTATTCTTTTAAATATAACATCGGTAATATTTTCAACAATACGTATGGCTTACTTGCGTCCCGTGCAACGCACGGGTCTAAGTACTAGTTTATGAAGATTTCATGGTTATATGATATGTTACATAACATTGAAAAGTTTGTCTAATTTTGTTGGTGAACTGGAAGATGAGTAAATTACATTTACCCTAGCTAATATTTGTGGTAATAATTTTTTCACACCAGACATTTGTGAAATTTTTTTACCTTACCTGACAATAATTAGTGAAAGTGATTTTTAATCGTAAAATTCGGTCACTTCTCATCGGAAATGAGAAAATATAATAATGCGCCTATATGGCTATCTGAATGTACCATGTTGCCTATAATATTGAGAAGGAAATGACTTAAATGACCATTTCATTGTTTTGTATGGAAAAAGGTGTGTCAAACTCCAAATAGAAAACATTATCAGTCGATTCCTCTCACACTCCTCTTCTTCAACATTCCTCTGTTAATGCCATATGAATTAATATTAAGGGTAAAAACATCAATTCATATTTAATTGAAAGGCATATGAATTAATATCAAGGGTAAAAAAAAAGTCAATTCATATTTATCTTTTTAATGTTAGGCCGGAAAATCCAACAAAAATAAATTATAAAATATCTTAGGAGGTTTAAATTTCTGAACAATTAATGTCAGGTAAGGTGAAAATTATTTCACAAATGCCGGGTGTGCAAAATTTATTACCACAAATGCCAGGTAAGGTAAATGTAATTTACTCACTAGAAGATCACCCCATTAGTAAGAACTTTTTCTTATTTTACTAAGAGTCCGTTTGGACCTAGAAAAACAACATGGAAAAAAAATAATTCGGAAAATGAGAATTTTTTCTTTGTTTGGATTGAAGAAAAATGAATGGAAAAAAATAGTTAGAAAATTAAATGGAAAATTTGGGGAAACAAAAAACAAAAAATTTTCCATTAAAAAATAAAAGGAAAGTTGAGAGAAAAATTTTGAATCTACAAGTCAACCTTTCCCTTATTCATCTCTCTCTAATGCTCTTCTCTCTCTAACTCTCTCATCTCTCTCTCTCTCTCTCTCTCTCTCTCTCCCCCCCAAATCACATCATATGATCTAGAAAAATGAGGCTTGACATTTACAAGTTTTCATGCAAATTTTATTTACCCATGTATTTTCCCTCAAGCCAAACAAGGAAAAGAAAGTTGAATAGAAAATCAACTTTTTTCCTTCAAAATTTACTTAAACCAAACAATAGAAAGAAATTTAATTTACCCCAAAAGAGTTTTCCTCCTATTTTTTTTTTCCACGAGATTTTTTTTCCATCCTATTTTCCTAGGTCCAAACGGACCCTTAGTGAACCAGAAATACACTTGTATATAGAAAATTTTAATTATAATATTAGTGAATCAGAAGTTCACCTAATATGGGAAACAATGTCTAATTTCATGAGTGAACTAGAATTTCACTTCACTATTGAAGGTGTACATAATCTTGTAAGCGAACCAGAAGTTTCATCTCCTACCAATCGGAGAATATATATAGTTATTAATTGTCATAAAGATTGTTAAAAGACAATTATAGTGTACTTGAGGCTGATAAGGTTTATATCACCTGTTAATTTAGCATTTTTTTTCGAATTATATATATTGTCTTGTTTTTCTACTACGGTTCAAGCATTAAGTGGGAATACAAAAGCAAGAAGCATAACTAATACAAAAGTGATCAATGTATTATTAAGGAGGAAAATGACAATGGCATGTACCTGTTGTACGTCAAAGTATCTTGGTGAACCCTATCAAGCATAATTAAGGAATACAAGGTATCATTTTATAGATTTTTTTTATAGCGATTTATATTGTGGTTTATTGGAGCGTACCAATAACGCTCCATTTATACTATGGACATTGTTCCAAGTTGTTTCTTTTTAGATTTTTCTATCGATATCATTCAAAGACTTTAGTGATTGTTGTGCTATAATTATGTTCTAACCCTTTCAATTGATTAGTATAATTGTTGGAATTTAACAATAATTATGTGATTACTTGTTATTTCTAATGCCCAAAGACATGTTTTAAAACTAATCAATGATCTTGATATCCGTGATTAATGTTCATTAAGGAGTATTGTAATGTCCTTTACGCATAGGTATTCCCTTGAGATTGCCATGGGTCGGATATGCAAGGACGAGCATCTTCTCTTGTTCACACAACCGAAACTCAAGGCCAACTTGTCTCTGGCCAAGGGTACGAGAACGGGTTCAGGCAACCATAGGAGTTCAATCGTGGGGTACTCGTCTTCGTGCCAAAATGGGCCTTAGTTGAATGGGGCTTTGGGGGCTAACTACCATTCACAGGGGTTCATCTCATACTCCCATAAGTACTCCCTCAAGTTACACTCGGGCTTCCCAGCATGGATCGGGTGTGCCTCGGACGGGTGCCTCTCCCGGGGTGCCTCTCGATTCTCAAGGCCTATTTGCGAATCAACGAGTTCCCCAATCCAACCTCCAGAAAAGACCAAAAAAGCACTTGCCAAGTCATTATTTAAGCGGGACAAAATTTAGAAACATACAACTCTCAAGCATCCCTCTTGAGAGTTATTTCAACTCATATTATGCAATTATCCATGTCATTCTTAGGTTATATGATCTTCTAGGTGGTCCCATTATGACCCTTCTGTTCTAATCCCGCCTTTCCGCACCATCTCCTCATTTCTCTGGGTTCTCCTCGCGGGAGAATGTACCTATTATGGGACATATTCATGGAGTTAGCAACGTAGCTAAGTATAGGGAATAACAACACATAATTAAACAAGCAAAAAGAAGACTTGTCTCTGCTTCGACAGTAGGTGATGCTCTTCGGACGTCTCCCTTTGAGGCATTCACCATGACATCATAACTTTATAGGTGCACTTATCGTTTGCTTAACGCTTGGCCAGAGCATTAACCCCCTATTGTGACCCTTGGGTCATGATCGATCAAAGGTTCGAGCTTTAACTGATGAACCTTGAAACATCAGCTTCCCCTAGAATGCTTTTAATTGGTCTTTGGTTTTGGGCTTTGACTGGTGAACATCATAGCACAAGCTTCCTCATGATGCACATCCTCACGTTGATTTTCCATTCACATTCCATGAACATTGTGTGTTCTGAAATCTTCATACCTTTGTTCTATAGTTGGCATCCTGTAACATTAACACAATACTCGCCATCAAAATTCGTAACTAATTCATTTCTTAAGCTTTTGAGGCAATTCAAGTTGGAGAAGTTCCTAAATTTAGTCTAGTTTATGACCATATTTTTAGATTACCTCAAACTTGCATGCATCAATGCAGATTTTAACAAAACCGAACTGTGGTCATCATTGTTCACATGCAGTGATCCACTTTAAAGGTCCATAATAAAAAGGGATATTGGATCACAATATACCGAGCTTTGGGGGTATTGGATTGTAATATACCGACCTTTATTATTGGACAACAATATCCCTGACCTTTATACTTAGGTGAGATTATTATATCAACAATGCCTAAGGTGGTGGTGACTAGTTAACTTGTCTCTGTTCTGACATGACAGGCGGAGGGAAATTAACTGACCCTTGCCCAGTAACCTCATTCAACCCCTCCGCTTTTCTCACTAACCCACATTAAAAGAAATCGGCCCTAACACAGTAACTAACGCGGGTGGTGAACCAGTCTTCATACTGACGTGACATACAACCAACTAACGTCTTTTAATGTGAGTTAGTGAGAAAAACTAAGGGGTTAATGGAGTTATTGTCCTGGGACAGTTTTTTTCCCTTCACTAGCCACGTTAGTGCTCATGGAGACCGGTTCACCATCCCCTTAGTTACTGTTGGTATAATAATGTCACCTAGGTATAAAGGTCAGAGATATTGCTGTCCAATAATAAATGTTGGTATATTACAATCCAACACCCCCAAAGGTCGGTATATTATCATCCAAAAACCCTAATAAAAAAATGATAACTAATTCATTTCTTAAGCTTTGGGGGTGATTCAAGTTGAAGAAATTCCTAAATTTAGTCTAGTTTATGACCATATTTTTATATTACCTCAAACTTGCATACATCAAACAGATTTCAATAAAATCGAACTGTGGTCGTCACTGTTCGTATGCAGTAATCCAATTTTAAAGGTCCATAATAAAAAATTCATAACTAGTTCATTTCGTAAGCTTTGGGGGTTATTCAAGTTGGAGAAGTTTCAAATTTAGTCTAGTTTAAGACAATATTTTTAGATTGCCTCAAACTTACATGCATCAACATAGATTTTAACAGAACCAAATCGTTATATGCTCAATTGCCCTGGCAGACAGGTTTTGGTTAGAAGCTCTTAACTCCCACTGTACTCAAGTTTTTGTTAAACGAAGTTTAGGGTCATCTTCGATCCTCACACATGAGGCTACAATTTTTGTTTAGAAAGCATTTGAAGAAGAGGCCTAGAAGAGGGAGATAAACTGTGCCCCAGGTGTGGTTGTTACTCAGTGTTAGGAGAGGTTCATGTTGGGAATGTCGCGACAATGTTCGATATACTTAGAGTTTAAGCCAAAATAATATAGAGATTATATGTCTTGCTAGGGACCTCTATATTCGGTAATTAAATATGTTTAATTACAACTATATTATTTGGTTTTAGTGGGTCATACAAGTCAGTGCCTTGGAACAATGTTTGTAACCCAAAATAATAAAGTATTATTTTGGAAAGTGTCAGAAGTTAATTTCTTGGAGAAATCAACACAACACGGACCATGTTGGGTTAACGCGGACCGGGTTGGGCCTTAGATGCTATTTTAAGAGAAGTTGGTTATTAGGGTTTATGTTAACCCTTTCCCCAAGCCATCCAACTCTATAAAAGAGGAGTCTCTCTAAGAGATTGATTTCAATTCCAACTGTTTGAGACTTCTAGAAAGACTCCAAGGTGATTTCCTAAGATATTCTCTCTGATGTTTAAAGTTATTGTTTCTTATAACAATTCACAATATACCGTAAACACATACATCTTAGATTGAGATTAGTCTCGATCGGTTCGATCTAGCAATCAAGTTCCGGGAGTACTGCGTGGACCTACAGTAGAGGATTTCTCCATTGGAATCTTAAAGGTCAACCTCTTCATCAGCCGGATTAGTGATCAGGTATAATACTAAGCATCTGTAGTTGTATTCTTTCCTGGTGATTAATTGTTTTATAATTGTTATGAATATTCCGCCAATTAATCTGCATCTGTTTAGGAAATAGATCACCTAAAACCCAACAGTGGTATCATAGCCACCAATTGGGGAACTAAAAAGGTATAAGATAGGTATGGAATGAGTTCTAATTCCTGACTTTTTTGTTTGGAGAATACAAAGTGGGATGAGATTACAATTCCTAGGAATTTCATATGCCACCCAAATGGGAGGAATTAGATACCTCCAGTTATGGGGGGATTCACTTTCAATTTTGAGAAATAGGTTCAATCTAATTCAATTATTTTCGCAACCATCGGCATTGCATCTCATTGACCAACCAATAATTGACGACTTGTCGAAGCCAAAATCAGAGAACTCATGGCATCAGTGGGGCCATTAAAACCGATGACATCTTCCACGACTTCCGTCCAGTCCTCTGCATCCACAAAGATGGTCGCGTTCAGATATTCTTTGGTTGTATAGACGGACTCACTCCCAGGCGGCGTCGACCCACTCACCGGCGTCGAGTCCAAAAACGTAGTGTTCCAAAACGTCGTGTTCCGTTGCTTGTCTACTTCAATGGCGGCATATTCAAAAAGAGAAGGGAGATGGAGCAGGTGAGGTTGCTCACTTTCTTTGGTTGAGATTATTAGTCTATTAGATGAGCACCAGATGATTTATGTACTAGATGATTTTTGAAAATTTATACACTAGATGATTTCTTCCTTTCTGGAAATGGGGAAAGGAAAGGAATGGAGGAGGTGAGTAGGGGGATAGCTTGGCGATCGTTGCAGATATGAAAGAAGATTGGAGGAGGTGAGTTTGGGGATTTATTATTATTATTATTATTATTATTATTATTATTATTATTATTACTATTATTACTATTGAAATAAAAAATACTAGCGTAAATTTCTATGTGTTATATTTTGAATTCAAACAAATTCAAATTCAAAAGTATATTGTATTAATTATGAAAATAATTAATTATATTACTAATTACTAATAATAAACAAAGAGATAAATTAACAATGGTCAACAATTATTTTAGTAAATAATAAATTTGATTTCGTTCCATAATTGATAGCCAAACAAATTATTTTCTTCATTGGGTTTTCAATTCCATTCCAATTTCTCACCAAACACTTTGTATTTTGGAATATAATTTCACACCCAACCATCTAGGATTCTAGTTCCATTCACATCCCATCCCTAAAATTTCATCAAACGTGCCCTTAGTCTTTATTATTCATGATAGTAGATCTGAAATTTTATTGTAAAGTCTCATGATTTATTATTATTTCCTTATTGTCTTCAATTAATCAATTTATGCTCGTTTAATCGTTAAAATTAGCACGAACTTGATTTTTTTGGATTGTCTAAGAAATGATCATGTTTAATCTTGTTAAACAGTAGACAATACCCAGAATAATTTTGATTCAGAAAATATAGTTTTGTAGAATTATTTTCTAATTTAGACTATTTACGGTAAGTATAATGAAAACTCGAAATAAAATATCAAACAAATTCAAAAATTTTCAAGAAAATTACCGGAGACATCTGGATTGTTCTGAACTTGCCCTTATTTTTGTAGAATTTTCCCAACCAAAATAGATTTTTAATTGAGTTCTTAGATCTAAAGAGAAATAAATTCGTGAATTTACAGTAGGTGACTAGGTGACCATACTTTTAGGGAATTTTTTTTCATGAATTTTTTCAATTAAAATAAATTTTTAATTGAGTTTTTCAGATCTGAAAAGAAATAAATTCGGTTACTTCTCTGATTTTTTATAAATGTATAGAAATTCATAAAATTTCTGAAAAATTTACAGTAGGTCACTGGGTGGGCATACTTTTTGGGAAATTTTTTCGTGAATTTTCAAAATCATTAAATTATTTTTCCTTGAATTTTCTGATCTACAGTGGAGTATAATTGTCTACTCTTTTGATTTTCTTTTTCCAAATTTTTGAAATTTGATGAAATTCTGAAAAATTCACAGTAGCTCATTAGATGACTCTACTGTATGGGAATATTGAAAGATTTAATTTTCGAACTTATCAGACTGCTCTCCCTTTATTTCCCAATAAAAAAGCGAATTAAGTTAGTTTAATTCCCTAAATTTTACAAGTTTGTGTAAATTTGATAAAATTCTGGAAAATTTCATAGTAGATTAGTAGATAACTCTATGATATGAGAATTTTAGTGTGGGTAAGTTTTAAAATTGGTTGATATTTTATCTACGTCTTCATGTATGAAATAACCGACACTGGGAAGGAACACAGACCGTGTTGAGTTAACATGGACTGTGTTTCCAGTAGTGTTGGTGAAAACGTGTGTTTTAGGGTTTGTAATTAATTTTTTTGAAATCAGATGTTAGACATAAAATTTTATAACAATTTGTAAAGTTTGGGAAACTTGTAATTTTAAAAGATATAGTATCTTTTGAAACACTTAATTTTAGAAAAATTGAGTAATTTGTATGTAAAGGTATTCCCTGAATTCTAAATCTGTTTAGGTTATGCAAATTGTTTAGGAAACTTTATTTAGTATTTGTTTAGTACTTATATGTGCTATATTGCAATTAAATATGCATTCATAATTTGTTATTTAAAGCATATGTTATATTTGATGTAATTATTGCAATATTGCTTGTTTGCATGTGCTTCTAGTATGGTCATAGATAGTTGGTTTTACCGGTCTGCGTATCGAGTTTGGTGAAATACAACATGTGTTCCGTCATTGAATTATTTGAATTTAAATTTCCAGTTGAATTTATTTTAATTCATGTAAAGCCTGTTTGAGAGGCCCCCTTTGTAATTTTGTTGTACTTGGAGACATCGAGTCGAGTGGAGCCCAACAGCAATGAAGTTGTTGATCCGAGTGTGAGCCATATCCAAGGAAGTTGCAAAATCCAAGAAGGAATTCTTGAAGACTATCAAGGCTTAGTTAAAACTAGTTTGATTAAGTCTAGGTGGCCATACTAGGGGTTTATTTTATGTTTTAATTTGTTATAGCATGTTGTTTTATTATGCCTTTTATGCTTTTCGAAAGAGTTTACTTAGAATTGGATGCTTAGGACAATAAAACTTACTCTCAAAATTGAATTATTGTTCAACCTATCGAAACACCACTTAGTTGGAAAATAATATCGCCAAAGCGAATTATTTGTCCGTCACTAATAAGTAGAGTGAGAGTTAGGTCAATTCAAATTAGCTATCAAAACGGTTTTAGGCTAAGAGCAAAGAAAGAGAAATATTGTTTTCCATACAAATTTCTTGCCAAGAATCATTTTGAATGCTCGATCATGAGATGATCCACCAAAGGCGGCATGGGCTCGAGTTTTGTTGGGTCAATGTCTACTTGTGCCCATGAGTCTTCTGGGTCGTGGTTAAAATAAAAACACTAAGTGAGAGTTGATACAGTGTTTTGATTTGAAATTAAAATAGTTTAATTTCTTTTGATGAATAATAACTAAAATGAACCAATTTGTCTTGTAGAATCAATTATGTCTTTGCACTCAAACAACCACTAATCAAATATTGTTTTCTCCTTCAGAAAGAGAATAACAATTTCCCTAGTTCCTTAATAGGTATTGTCATCGCAAGATTGTCTTAGAGACGAATAAAAAGAACATGTCTTTGATATAACATATATTGAGCTAGACATCGAAATTAAGAGGTCAATCAAGCCAAATGGATACACGGTGTTATAGTATTCATGCGACTTTAACTCAAATGTTTGACGATTAGAGAAAAGATTTCAATATTACCAACTCAAAACTAAGTTCAACGAACTAGTTAGAGTTGATAAATATAAAACCTATAAGCAGATAGCCTTGGTTAAGGTTAGATAAAGGCTAATTGATGGCGCTCATGTTCTGAAATAATTTGACTATTTTAAAACATGAGAAACTTCATATCCCCCCTTTAGCCAAAAGGTTGGTGACTAGAGATAGTCTTGTAGTGAAAGGGGAAATAAGATTTAAGAAATCTATCAAAGACAAGTAGTCAAGGAAAGGTAAGGACAAACAATTGTACATACCCAACCAATGACAATTACCGGTTAACAACCATATCATGTATGACATTGGAAGCATGAATGTCCAAGCTATAAGGAAGACTTGAGATGTAGTAATATGATTTTATTTCTAAGTCAGTGCGTATATGATACACACTACCCTTACTAAACCCACTTTGGGTATTAGATACTGGCTGTAAAACTTGCATTTATGCAAATGTGCAGGATCTATAGCAAAGTTGATGTGTCTGGAAGGATTAGAGACAGCCTACAAATAGGAACATGAAAACAATTGTAGCCTCTGCTGTAGAGTTGGTTGTTTGTCCATTTCCTCAAGAACTTATAACAGAAATTTATAGGTGATTCTATGTTCTCATTATAAGTAGAAAATTGATTTCAAGCTCTCAATTAGAGAGAGAGGATCTCGGATAAACACATCTAACACATCGAAACCAGAATGTTTAAAAGGTAGAACTCATGTTCAAACATAACCTTGGAGCTATTTATTAAGTCATGTCTGTACCTTTTACAAGAAAAGGTGAACGTGCCAACAAGCATTCAGACATACAGATGTATGTAGACCATTGACCACAAGTACAAAGGATGGATTACTTCAAATCTTCAAAGATGAATCATATAAGATATGGTGATTCATGTCTATGAGATACATTTGGAGTTGGAATGTTAAAATAGTTTAAAGATTTCCATAATGAAGCAGTCTTGCCAAGACAGTGAGAGCACCTAGATACGATCGAAAGGGTGCTAATGGTTGAGCTAAGAGTTTGAAAAATAACTCAAATGAAACATAACTCTTGCACTGTAAGCTTAGTCATATTTCAGAAATGCATTCAGAAATTGCATAGTGCAAGACTTTTGGAAAAACTAAACTTCGAAAAGTTCGATATTTGTATAGCATGCCTGATGGGTAAGATGACTGAATCACCTCTTATTGGAATTGGTGAACGAGCTAATGACTTGTTAGGATGCATACATACTGATGTATGCGAGCCTATGAGAACTAGTGCTAGAAGAAGGTTTATCGTACTATTTCATCACTTTCAATGACGATTTTAGTAGATATGGGTATGTCTACTTAATACGTACGGCACAAGTCCAAATCTTTTGAAATGTTCAAAAAGTTTCAAAGTGGAGTACAAATCTAACTTGGCAAGAAAATCCAAACCCTTCAATTAGATTGAGTAGGTTAGTATTTGAGCCAAGATTCCACTAACCAACCCAGAGAATATGCAATTGTTCCAATACTCTCTCCTTGGGGAACACCATGGCACAATGGTGAGTCTAAAAAGAGGACTCACACCCTATTAGATATAGTGTGATCGATGGTGGTTGAGTGAGCATTACTAGTTACCTTTTTGAACACACACTATTTTTTTTAACATTTATGTGATTATATTTTTAATGAACAAATTAGAAAACAAATTAATCATTATAATTATATAATCATTATGATTATAATTTGTATATTCCTTACATATGGATTATTAAAGGGTCACACAAAATATACAAAAATACAAAATACAATAATACCTAAAAGATGATAAAAATAATGCCATCTTTTCTAGCCTATTCTTCTTCTATAAGTAATGAAGAATATTTAAAGAAAAAGAGAATATTTTTAGGTTTTTTTAATTATTTGCATTTAGTTGCAAGAAAAATTATACATTATAGTCATATATATTTAATTTTTTGTAAAACTGAAACTATTTTCATAAATTTATTGTAATAATTAATTTCAATAAAATATAAATTAATTATCTATGATAATATACTATCAGAAGATTATCATGTGATCTCAAATATTCTCTCAATCTCTATGTGTGATACAAGATAGGCTCTCAACCTTGCATACAACAGCCTTCACAACCATGACAATAAATAAAATGATACAACAAGATTAGGGTTTCAAGGCGGGAATGATATCCTGAGAAACAATATAATAAATATAGAAAAGAACTTCATCCACCTTGACAATCAAATATAATTAGGTATATAGGACTATCCATCTCATTGCCCCCCATCTCATTGCCTACCTCCCCTCGGCTCCAGCTAATTAATTAAGTTTTCTCAATAATTAAATCGCTAGCAAAGTTTGATTATGTTATTTACAATTCTAAACAGTAAAGAAAGGAAAGACATATATCACGAGTGACACTTCTAATGGCGGTGTCGGAGGCTCAAAGGTTGGGGTATAGGAGGGTGGAGGTGAAAGGCGACTCCCTAACTCTCATAAAAAAGCTTCAGGCAAGACAGTTAGACAATAATTTGAGTTCTTTATTTTTGAAACAAATTCTACAGTTGAGTCTAGCTTTTGATTTTATTAGCTTCAAACATGTTAAAAGAGGAGGAAACTCAGTAGCACATGCTTTAGCCCATTACCAGCCTATGGCGTTTGGCCGACGCATATGGATGGGAATGGTGTCAGATACCATCTACGATCTGGCTATGAAAGATATATGTAATTAGTTCGAAGCTGCAATAATATAGTTTGCTGATTGTTTCGTCAATTTTTTTTTTTCCTTCCGGCCTTCAATTGATTAGCAATGTTAGGGAGTATAAAATATGTTGTTTCATTTATTAATAATTATATGATATTGTAAGTAACAGTAACACCTGTATATTTCTTGAGGTCCACTATATAAAAAAGAAAGGAAAAATATTTTGCACTATCACTCTCTGTTGGAGAACCAACCTAGGTACAACATGTACCATAGTACAATTTGTATGGAAAAGAAAACTATACAACATGTAAAGTTCTACTAGAACCATGTATAAATTAAGAACAAATGGAATCATGTTGCCATTTTCAAATACATAATCAGACTTGAGCTTGAGAATAATAAAAAAATTTATGCATTTTCTATTTGGTGGGATTTTATTTTTACGAAAATTTATGATGATTGTTAACCATGACTCAATAGGTACAATAAAAATGAATTTCATCTTTGCATGTGTCAAATTTTAATTTTACTGTTCTTATTATATTTAGTAAAATATTATAAAATATATTTTCTTGATTGAAAATTTATTTACCAAAATTTTTAAAAGTAAATATCTTAACTATATGTGTTAGCATGTTCAAAAAAATATTTTGAAATTATTTAATTTAAATTTTGTAAATAAATAATAATTGGAAAAGTATATTTAATTTATAATTTTGTCCTAATGAAAAAACGAATGGTCAAGATAAAACTTAATATATATAAAAATAAGATCTATTTTATTTACGGTGCTTATCAAGTTGTGTAATAACCCGAAGGAAATCCCTCCCTTAATACGTATTAATTAGTTTAATTAATCAAGATTAGCGATAAATCCCGAAAATTTAAAGCGCGTGTTCTAAAATGTTTGTTTTCCTAACCAAGTGTGTGTTTTGCAGGACTTGAACAGTGCAACGATCATCCATGATTCAGTTCTAAATTTCTTTTCTCGGTGAATCTCTTCCGATAATTTTTTTTATGGTGATCAAGATCGTTTACGAATTCTTTTTCCGAGACCGATATATCGGGTCTTTCTTTTATGCGAGTCAATTTGGGATTATAATTATGAGAAACTTTATGGAGGTGTATAAATATATTTATTTGGGATGCCAAGAATATTTCTTATCAATTTAATAAATTTCAGTAATTTGGGGAATTAGGGAGATATAGGCTGGTATAAGGAAGGAATATTAAAATTGATCAATTTTCCCTCATTTTGGGCCATGATAGTCGGTCACTAAAGGAAAGAGGGGAGGGGAGGCCTTTCATTTTGGGCCGAGGCATTTATATGTATAAGATGATAAAAAGGGTGGTATTATTTTTGAAGGCAATTACAAACACACTCCCTCTCACTCTTGCCCTCTCTTTCTCTCTCCCATGCTCCTTCCTCTCCCTCTCGGATTCTGCCTCATTTCCGGTCGCCGGCCGATGACCGTTGTCGACCCCCCGTCGACCATTTTTCCGGCGCCGCACCACCATCACAGCATCTTCGTTCATCATCTTTCTTCTCCTTCCTAGTGTGGTAAATTGTTCCTCTTTCTTTCACACTCTTGCTCTAAAGAGTTATATATGTGTTACAATCTGATTTAGGTGTGTTTAATGGTTGTCACAAAAAATTCATCAAGTTTGCTATAAGATTAAGTGGAGGTGATTGGAGGTTTAAGAGCACAAAGGAAAATTTGGGTAAATTATGTGGTTTTTGAGTGTTCTAGTGTTTGATTTAGCAAGAGATATGTAAAAGATGAGCATGCATGTGATTGAAGTAGAGTAATTCTCTGTCAAAATATGGGAAATTCGTTTAAAATGAAATGTATGTTTGTAGATTAGCTTTAGAATAAGTGAATTGAAGAGTTCTAGGTAATGCATGTTAATTTGAGTATGGAAATCATGAAATAGATCAAGTGGTGGCCTTGCATGTATTTAAAGTGAACTGTAAAGGTAATTTTCTGGGTGTTTCAAGTCTGGAAATTATGCATGAGATTGTTAAATTATGTTTTGAGAGAGGTTTAGGCTAAATCACAAGAGTTTAAGTATGTATGTCAACGAGTTACTATGGACGTTGTAATCTGGTTGGTCGTTTGTTTTTCCAGAAAATGAGGAATGTAATTCTGGGTTTTTTTTGGCATGAATAGGTAGATAAAAGGGTTACCTAACACCCTGTTTTTACAGTTCATCGTTTTGATAAGTATATTAGGTTTTATGGCCAAAATCGTAAAGTCGCGCGAATCTGAGAAATTCTGACGTCAATTTAAAGATGGCTGTTTTTCGAATGGTTGGAGATTTCTATGGTTTAAGGGCTAAACATAAAAGTTCTAGAGGACATTCTAAGCTTTCCAGAATGGTATGGTATGCGTTCATAGGATGTCGGGAGAGAGAGTTAGGAGCTTCTGATTGGAGGATAAGAAACCTGAAATTTCCAGAATTTAAGTTGACATGGCTGCCTCTGTTCTAGGCTGTTTTTCCACCTCTTGCTTAGCTTAAATCAATTGGTCATGAAAATATATAAAATTTGGAGTATGAATCACGAGCTTTCCATGGACAGTTTATAGGCCCAAAACCGTTTAGTATAACTCAAGTTATGGCCTTCCGAAAAAGGCTAGTCGACACTTGTAAATTTTGGGCAGATTAGGTGATTAAGTATTTTGACCCCTTTAACCATGTTTTTAGACTTTGGGGTGAACTGTAAAATTGTAAGGCATGTTTTAAGCTTACCTAAAAGTCCTCTTATGCTCTGATACCACAACTGTAACGCCCCCAGATTATTAACCACTAGATTAAGATAAAGATACACCTAACCCAATGATTAGCAGCGGATAAACACTTGGGAGTATTACCGCTGTCCACAAAAGTGGACAAAGCTAAGACTAAAACCCAACAAAAAAACCAAAACATAAACCAACTCCGAACTTCTATCATCGAGACATTAACTTGAACCACCTCAAGACAACATAACACAACCCAATAAAACTTATACAAACCAAACTATCACAATTTCTCTTATATCTTTAATAAAGAGTCTTTAACCACATTCAATATCCTTTTCGAAGTTTTATGTTTTCGTTTTAGGTATCTCGGCAGAGGAAAAGGGAAAAACCCTGGAAGGACGAAACCCTAGAGCTTTTTAAGGATATTGAAGGTGGTTAAAGACTCTTTATGAAAGATTTAAGAGAAATTGTGATAGTTTGGTTTGCATAAGTTTTATTGAGTTGTGTTATGTTGTCTTGAGGTGGTTCAAGTTAAGCTATGTCTCGATGATAAAAGTACGGAGTTGGTTTATATTTTGGTTGTTTAGTTGGGTTTTAGTCTTAGTTTTGTCAACTTTTGTGGACGGCGGTAATACTCCTAGGTGTTTATCCGCTGCTAATCATTGGGTTAGGTGTATCTTTAGCTTAATCTAGTGGTTAGTAATCTGGGGGCGTTACAAGTTGAAACCAAAACCAGTGTATCCTTATTTTTAAACATTTTTTGAGGTTCACTTTAAATACACTTTCCACGTGGAAAGTCTATATTTTTATGCTTTCAATGGGTAAAATTTTAACTTTTACTTTCCATAGTTGGGGTACCTTTAAAATCTAAGGTTGTGTTTGGTTGGAAAATTTTTCATGTTTGGCAAAAATACGGATATACCATATGGAGATTGAATTTAAAAAAATAGACCTAATGAAACGTGTAAAACCTGAAGATCACAACCTTAGAGAATTATGTTTTTATATGATGTTAAATAATAAGAATATGTATGAATTGTATTTTAAATACAAAAAAATTAAGGAATTTTTTTAGAAGTTCATTTTTATAAATAATTGAAATTGTATGTTTTTTTCAAAAATAATAAATAAATAAAATGGATGAACAATAGCATTGGGAGTGGGTTTTCGGCAGCTTCAGGCGACAACAATGGTGGAGAAGGAGGAGCCCAGGTGAAGTGTGGTGGTTAAATGGCGGTTTATTGGCAAGGATATAGGCGTGAGATTCCTCGATGACTCACCCAAGTCAAGCTGATCCTTTGTGATAGTTGCTCGCAGAGAAAGTTTTTTGGTTCAGTAAAACCGTGCTTTATTGATTATGTTTTGCAGTTTTTTCGTAACTAGGCATGTGTCCTTTGAAGTGGGCTGCTTGCTGTTTTGTATTGCGGTTTTGCTGTATTTTTCAAACTCTTTAAGCCTTTGGCTTGCAATAATCGGAAAAAAAAATGCTTCCCAAAATTGGTATGAGTGAGGGTATAACACCACCTGCCTTGAAACGACATGTCAACCCTAATTGGAGCATGACTCAGACATGGCTTGAGTTTTTTACTAAACTATCTTGACCAGATTATTGTTCAAACTTTCCTTTTAGGCTATAAGCATTGGGTGACCAAACGCATTGGGCATGACTTGGTGGTAGCGTAAAAGAAAAAAATGTTAACCATCATGTGCATTGAGAACACGACAGTGACATTGTGTGAGGGGAGAGTGAATGTTTGATTGATAGAAGAGAGAGAAGGTGAGACAAATAGATTAAGGTCACTATCAATGGTGAGAATTTTCTCATTTGCACACAAGTCAAGGCAAATATGGGTGAGAAAAATACATTAAATGGTGAGGGAGCTCGTATGGTGGGTGAGGAGAATATTTCCCACCAATTTGCACAGATGGACTTGCAAAGAAAAATTTTGTGGGCCCTATGTGCTTGTTTGCCTTTTATATACCCAAGTGAGAAAAGAGAAAGAGAGAATGAAAGTAAATTATATTATCATTTTTACTTTTTACATTTATTTATAATATTTTAATGGTTGGGTGAGTTAGATTACACCTACTATCGTAAAAATTCTTTTGAGTTCAAGTGAGTTATGACTCACATTTATGATATTTTATTAGATGGGTGGGTAAAAATTCACCCATCATTGGTGATGGACTGATGACTTAAGGTGTTCTTTGGTAAGGTTTGGTTCAAGTTAGGTTGGTTAGGATAGGAGAAAAAATGATAAGAAATGATAGGATGAGTTTGAGTTAAATTCATTGTTGGGTGAAAATATTTTACTAATAAAATTTGAATATTTTGCGGAAAATAAATGAAAAAAATTATAGGTCATGGAAAAAGTGGATTGATTTTAGATTTAAAAAAATATTATTTGAATTTCTTTTTTATTTAAAAAGTTGATTTTACCGTTCTTTTATATTGGCTATAATGTGGTGTGGCACGGTGCGGTGTTGTGCAATTGTGGTGAATTGTGGTGGATTTGGTAAAGTTGTGGTGGGTTGTAGAAAATTGTGGTGAGTTTTGTGTTAATAACTGTAAATGTGTTGGAAAATGTGAAATTGAAATTGGAAAAAGTGAGATAAAATAATTAGAAAAAGTAGATTGTGGTGGATTGTGGTAGATTGTGGTGAATTGTAGTAGGTTATGGTGGAATATGGCAAGTTGTGGTGCGGTGTGACACCGCAGCAAGCCAACCACATAAAAAAACAGGGCCTTAGCCCCCGTTCTTATATACAGTTGGCTGCAGTACGTGTTTTTTGGAAAATTGGGTTAGGCTAGGTTAGGTTAGATTAAGATAAATTAAGTTAAGTTATGTTAAGTTATGTTAGTTAGGTTTAACTCAACTAAAGAACATGACCTAGTAATTTTATGTTGTTTTTTCCTTTTTTTGGAAAATTTAATTTTAGTGGGTCTGTAACACCCCCATGTTACTAACCACGAGATTAAGCTAATGACTCATTTAACCTAATGATTAGAAGCAGATAAACACCTGAGAGCATTACCGCCGTCCGTGTAAACGGACCAGGCTAAAACTACAACCCAAGGCAGACAACCAAGCATAAGACTAACTTAAAACCTGCATCATCAAAACATAATTAACTTAACAACCTCAAAACAACATAACACAACCCAATAAAACATTATACAAGCCAACATATCAATGATTTCTCTTATTTCCTCCAAAAAGTGTCTTTAACCACCTCGAATCTCCTTAAGAGGCTCTGGGGTTTCGTCCTTCCGGGACTTTCCCTTCTCCTTTTTTGTCGAGGTTCCTAAAACGAAAACATAAAACTTCGAAGAGTGAGATAAACTCAGTACGTATATCCCCTATAACATAAGAGTCTTTTCGTAGATAATTTTATTTAATTAGCGCGGTTCCAAACTCATTGAAAAACTACAGAAATAGCCATAACAACAAACAACAATATAACTTACATGGCATGACCATAACGTAACATATACGTGAAGAGTATAACTTAACCTGTAACTTAACTCACCACTCACATGAAAACATACTTATGAGTTTCTTCCAATAGAAAGTAATATAATGTTAGAAATAATATAACATTAGAAATAATATACATAGTTTCAAAAGAAACTCCAATCATACATGACTTAGCGTACAACATGCACATAAAGCCATAACGTAAACTTGACCTTAAATCCTTATAATCTAAGACTTATAAAACTTTGGCATGTAACTCATAAAACTTTACTTTGACTCAAAAGACTTGAGTGACTTAAGAACTTTAAACTTGGTTATCATGTTATTCTCTTAAAGGTCCCCTACTTGCGATCATCGGCTAAGCCTCCGTATGCGTATACCCGGACCAATCGGGAGATCCGGATGGATGACAATGTCCTATACTGGCCAGATTTCCATGGGGTGCATTTTAGGAACTATATTCATATTTTTTCCTGGTGTGCACTACGGCACGGTTATCCTGGTCTGCACTACGGCACGGATTTCCTGGTGTACGCTAGGACACAGATATCATGGTGTGCACTAAGTCACCATAAACATGGTCGGAGACCCTTCCTAACCTTGGAACACTTAAAACTTTAACCTTGGAAACTTGATAACATTTAATCCTTAACCACTCCTATTCGTAACTTGAAGATATACTAAAATCTCTTAAACCTAAGTTGCTCTTGTAAGGGACTATAATTCTTGGGGTACTCGTAAAATAAAAGTATGGACTTACATAAGACGTTTGAACGTAAGTGATTCATAGTATAAGCTCTTGAAGTAGAACATAAAATAACTTAATAATTTTACCTTGGTAAATGAAATTCATAAGACTTGCATAACATCTTGAACATAAAACATAAGAGTTTGCATAAAAGCATGAATATTAGAGTAAATATCACGAAATGGGCATAAAAGAATAAATCATACTTGGGTACATAAAGCCACATAAAACTTACTTACTTTTGAGCAAGAACCATGAAATTAGCATAGATGACATAAATCGTAAAATAGATATGATATGTATGACATAAATAATTCATAAGTTTACTTAGAAGTTACAGGCAATATACGTACCTGATGACTTAAAACCACGCCTGGACGGGCAGAGACTTGAACAGTAGTGCAACGATATCTTGGAGGACTTTAAGAGAAACGAAAATCATGAATTAGGACTTACTTTAGGTGGCAGCATGGAAGAATAACATAGCGAATTTTCTAGGATTAACAATAATGAACTCGATTTCTAAGGCGTACTTATAAGATCATAACTTATCCCTCAAATATCGGATCATGGCATAAAAGAACTTTTCGGAAAGCTCCGATTACACACTCCAACTTTGTAGTTGACCATAAAAGCTAGAAACGTGGCTACGGTGGGTAAAAATAACAGCTTTGCAAGCTGCCCAGAATAATAAACATTTAAACTTCAATTATTCAGAAAATTGTAACCCGAGTTCTACTTATCGGTGTGGGGAATGCATGCTGTCTATGGAAAGCTCGTGGATCACACTCCAACTTTCATTTTCACCACCATTTGATATAAGCATGGGAAAGGGTCGGAATGTAGCCCATAACAGAGGCAGCCACAAAAGTATGTTTTCTGGAAAAACTCATATTTTACTCCTCAAATAAAAGCTCATAACTCTCTCTCCCGATATCCTATGAATGCATACCATACCATTCTGGAAATCTTAGAGTGTCTCCTACAATATTCATGTTCAGTCCTTATACCATAGCAACCTCCAACTATACGAAAAACGACCATCTTTAAACTGACGTCAGAAATTCTCAAATTCGCGTGACTTTACGATTTTGGCCATAAATCCTAATATACTTATCGAAACGACGAACCGCAAAAGCTAGGTGTTAGCTAACAATTTTATCTACCTAATAATACCATAAAATAACATAGAATCGTTCGCTCATTTTTTGAAAAGACAAAATACCAACCAGATTGCAATCCTCCTTCCAAATTGTTAACATGCACCCTTAAACCTTTGTGATCTAGTCTAAATCTTCCTTAAAACATAATTTAACATCCATAAGTACAACTTTCAGACTTAAAATACCCAGAAAATTACCATAGAAATCCATTTTAACTCCATGGAACACTACTACATCATCCATTTCAACAATCCATCACTTAACACCACTTGCATCACTTAAAAACCTTCATTTTACTTATTCTATAGCTAATCTATACACATGCACTTCAATTTAAACAAGTTTTCATACTTTCACAAAGGATTACTCTACTAAACTCATATGCGTGCTCCTCATTTTTAACACTTTCAAGTAATCAAACACTATAACATTCAAGAACATTACAACTTACCCAAAATTCATTCTTTGAGGCTTGGATTTCTTCACTTTTCACTTGACGAACTTAGAAGCACTTGGTTTACCTATGAAATAACATGAAAAATCTACAAAAATTCATATTATACCCATGATTTTTATTAGAAAGAGAAGAGAGAAGAGGGACTATATTACACTTGCAAGAGGAGGAAGAAATGAAGGAAGACGATGGTGATGGCGTGGGGGTGTGTCGGCGGCCGGAGGGTTGCCGGAAAAGTCACCGGAGATGGCTGGACAGGGCAGCAGCAGCAGGCAGGGGGGCTGGGCAGATGGATGACCAAAGGTGTGAGGGAGAGCAAGAGGTGTGAGCTAGCTTGATACTTTTCAAAATAATACAACCCCCCTTTTATCATCTTATAAATTCATATATATGTCTAGGCCCAAAATAAACAAATTTTATCAATTTTAATTCTCCCCTCTTATACTTATATCTCCTAATTCCCCAAATTACTGAAATTTATTAAACCGAAAAAAATTTATCGGTAACCCTAAATAAATATATCCATACACCTCCATGACATTTCTCACAATTATAATCCTAAATTGCCTTTAATAAAAGAGGGACCCGATATATCTGTCTTGGAAAGAATTCGTAAACGACCATGATCACTATAAAATTATCAGAAGAGATACATAAAAGAAAAGAAAATTTTCCGACTGATAACATGATGATCGTTGCACTTTTCAAGTCCTGCAAAACACACTTGGTTAGAAAAATGGAACACGCGCTTTAGTTATTCGTGATTTATGCTTAACCTTGATTATTTCAACTAATTAATACATATTAAGGGGATGATTTTCTTCGGGTTATTACAGGGTCAAACTACAAGAATTGAGACAGTGGTAAGTCGAACTTTAGAAATGTGTCACAGTAAACTAAATTATTGAAATTTTGAATTTGAGTATATCACCCCAAATTACTCTAAGTTACTCCCTCCTTTCCATTTTATTTGTCACTTAAGATATGATTCATAAAACCAATAAAACTTCCAATTTGCATTAATTTGCATTCTTGGAAATGAGAAAAAGTTGAATAAAATGGTGAATAAAAAAGAAAAATGGAGAATAATAAAGAAAAATGGTGAATAAAAGAGAAAAGTTGAAGAAAAAGATGTATAATTTGATAAATTAGTAATTAATGTGTTATTGGAATTGTAAGGTGACAGATATTATGGGCAAAAAGAAAGTTAGTTAAAATGACAGATAATATGGAAAGGAGGGAGTAAACAATAATTTAAACTATTACAATCCAATATATAATAGTTTTGCCTATTACATAAAGGCAAATTGGATTCTAATAATCCCTACTATCACAAATTGTATGGCAATAATCCCTACTATCATTTTGGATTCTGGTGGTCCAAAAAAAATAAAATTGTATTGTAGTGGTACCAAATCCATCACCACATTCTTTTTATTTTTTCCATGCCTACCCCATATTGTTTTTGCTTTTTTGGTTCCTACCCCTAGATAGGTAACGAAGTGTAGTTACTAAAACATTTTTTAAATTATTTTTTTGAGATTCCGAGTAATTATTATGATTTTTTAAAAGAAATAAAATTGAAAAAATCATAAAAAATTGAAAAAAATTGAAAAAAATTGGGAGAAATGCTGTAAATTCATTAAAAATCGTGATAAAGTGTTATACAAAGTTTTGAATCAAACGTAACACAAAATCTATGATATTTAGCGTATACACTCGATTTTGTCCCACTACAATACAATTTTATTTTATTTTGGACCACCAGAATCCAAAATGATAGTAGGGATTATTGTCATACAATTTGTGATAGTAGGGATTATTAGAATCCAATATCCCTTACATAAAATACATGATAGTTTGGATTATTGAAATCTAATATATAATAGTTTAACCTATTGTGATCCAATATATAAAAAAATTGGATTACTATAATACAAGTGACACATCAGAAAATCATCACTTCTGATACTACGTGGGTAAATCGTTTAGTTAAATTAGTGATAGTGTACTAAAACCTAAGGATTCAGGCCTTGTTCTTTTATACGGCTGACTGGCTGCGGTGCCACAACATACCGCACTTTGTTAGAACCCACCATAACATACCAACTCACCACAATTTATCACAACCCACCACAATCAACTTTTTCACATTTACCAATACAATTTACATTTATAAAAAACAAAACCCATCACAATCCACCATAATTCCACCACACCAGCCACAATTCTACCACACCGCACCGCGCCATACCGCAACTAGCCGTATAAAAGAACAGTGGCCGAATAATTTAACTTATTATGCTACCATTTTGCAATTCCACTTGACATTATCCCTAATACCATGGTTTGACCCACAAAATACAATTTTCCCATTCTTTTTTGTCTAAATATACGATAAAACAATATTTGTATATGCGACTAATATCTCATCATATATTCTAACTATTACTAATACTTATTTTGTGCAATTTATTACATGCTTTTGAAACACGTGCTTCGATTATAATTGATCACTTGTACTTATCCGTTAGGCCCTGTTCTTTTCTGAGGTATTTTGCGGTATGGTGTGGTGAGGTGTGGTAGAATTGTGGTGGAATTGTGGTAGGTTATTGGTATGTGGGGTAGGTGAGAAGAGAGAATGTAAAAAGTAGAGGAGAAAAATGAGGAGAGAGAAAAGTAATGATTTGTGGTAAAGTGTGGTGAGTTGTGGCAAATTGCGGTATAATATGGTACCGCAGTTTACCAACCACAGAAAATAATACAATTGTTCACTCATGCTAATATCCTAATGCCATTGTAATCATAATGTCATTGCTATCACACGTACCTTTGTTCACTATCAATGTAATGTGTATTGCTCAATTTGTTTTCAAATACTAATATCTTAATGCTGTTGTAATCATATCAAGCATGCGCGGCTATATTCTTATATTAATTGTCTCTTAGTTGATTATCACAGTGTTCAATGTTATTATTTAGGCCCGGTTATTTATGCGGTATTTTGCGATATGGCGCAGTGTGGTATGGTGAAATTGTGGCGGGTTATGGTGTAATTATGGCGGGTTATTGGTATGTTGTGATGGACTTTTTGTATATATATATATATATATATAAATATCGTATCGGTAATTGTGAAAAAGGAATTTGTGGTAGGTTGTGGTGAATTGTGGTAGAATGGTATTTTGTGGTGGGTTGTGGCATACTGCGGTAGGTTGTGGCACCGCAGTTTGCCAACCGTAGAAAAGAACAGGGCCTTCTTTTATGCTGTATTTTGCGGTATGGCGCGGTATGATGTGGTGAAATTGTGGCGGGTTATTGACATGTTGTGGTGAGTTTTTTGTATATATATATAAATATTGTATTGGTAATTGTGAAAAAGTAACTTGTGGTGGGTTGTAGTGAATTGTGGTAAAATGGTATTTTGTGGTGGGTTGTGGCAAACTGCGGTAGGCTATGACACCGCAGTTTGCCAACCACAGAAAAGAATAGGGCCTAAATTGATAATTTCTTATATAATATTTTATTAATAATTGTATTATTATATTTTTAGGATAATATTTTTGTTATAAATATAAATTATATAATAATAATAATTTTATATAAATTTTTTTTTATATATATTGAGAAATTTATGGTCAAAATCTTAATGTTTGACTACACAATTTTTTGAAGACGGTAGTTAATACTTAATATAGATGAGATGGAGCACAATTTGATCAATCCAATTATCTCATCCAAAGTTTAACTTGCAAAATTCAAACAAGACTAGCCCTTTTTCAGCAATAATAACAAAGAACAAGGCGAAGCAATCGGTCATTACTCGATGTGTAAACAGTGACGTCAAAGTAAAAGATGAGCATTAATTATCAACAGATGCAATCAAGAAAAGGGAAGAAAATGGATGACAAGACATGACAATTGGTTTTATATTTTGCCGAAAATAGAGGAAATTCGGATGGCTGGGTACAA
This sequence comes from Portulaca oleracea, assembly GCA_029582165.1. Taxonomy (NCBI): domain Eukaryota; kingdom Viridiplantae; phylum Streptophyta; class Magnoliopsida; order Caryophyllales; family Portulacaceae; genus Portulaca; species Portulaca oleracea. The sequence goes on from CM055873.1 coordinate 10,086,791, forward strand.
CACTACTATTAATTTGCACAGCAACCAGAGCGCCTGATGCTCAGAAATGTCCAACACTATTAACAAAAGAATTCTCCATGCAACAGTTTTCAGTTACAGTGGTGCTTCTTTCTGTTGTCACATCGACTGCAGCGTTTAAATACCGTTGACAAAAGAGAAAGCTTTTGCTGCTGCATAATGCAGAAGCGTATATCCAGTATCCACACCCTACATACACTATATATTACCAGCCTAAACTCAGTTTAGGTGTCGTACAGCTAATACCTTGGACATTGTGTCAACTATTTCCTCTTGTTTGTTTTTATTATTAATTAAAGAAAGAAAGGTGTAAATGTGTGATGCATCAGGACATTTACCTTCAGCAATTCAGCATCAACAATACAAAAATGGGAGTAGTTGAACAGGGCTGCTCAGCCAAGAAAACAGAGGATGCTTTGGAATGATCAAGTCAAATATACTCCCTCCACTTTACAATACTACTTTACCCGTGCAACGCATCCGACCCAACTTAATTACATGTTTTATGAAAATTATTTGATTCACACAATTTAATTACATGTTTTATGAAATTATTTTGAAATAATCCTACAGGGGGTGAATAGGGTTGTATATAATTTCTACAACTTAATCAACACAAAAATGTTAAAAACACTTTTATAAACTGAATAATACTTCTTTATTGATTGAAATAAAGTGATAAAAGAGAAGGATGTTACAACTCGGCACTATTGAGGATTACAAGGTCTTCAATAGCGCTTATAAAGGCAAAAGACTTCACAGATGACTTCTGCAGTTAAGGCCTCACAAAAGAGCCAATTGTAGATGAAGAACACACCTAAAGCGAGAACCCTATCACACTTTAGAAGCACAGCCTTAGAGGCCCTCACCAGAATCACTCATTGGCTACAAACTCACCACTTTTCTCAGTGGCTACAACTCAGAATATTTTCACACAAATATTCCTACAACTTGGCCCCGTTCTTTTGTGCGTTGCGTTTGCGTTGCGTTAAGTTGCGGTGGAAATAGTTAAAAAATAATGGTAATTTACGTTATGTTGCGGTAGGGTTGCGGTAAGTTGCGTTGCGTTTGGGTGCGTTATCGCATAAAAGAACGGGTGCCTTAGAATTTTCTAACTAAAATTTCTACAACGATTTTCTTGCTTGGAAATCCTTATTGTTTGAAGATGTTGACCATTTTATTTAAGAGCTTGAATATCCGACGACTTGTTTGATGCTTTCCGAATGAGAGGATTGTTTCCATCTTAGTAGTAGATCCACAATCTTCTTATTTAGGCAAATGGCTTCTTTTCTTGATTGATTCCTTCAATCAAATGAAATCGGATTAGAGATTATGAGAAAGATATAGATTTCTAGGGAAGATAAGGGATATTTATGTAAAGGAAATTTCCTTGAATTTATGTCTTCGAATTTTGTCTTTCAATCAAAAGTATGGCGGTGCAATGGAAGTCCTCAAGCAGACTGTAGTGGAGGTCGTTAGAGGGCAGTAGAGTTTCTTCAATCTCCCCCTTTTTGTTTGAAAGATAAAATTTTCTTTGTGGTCCTTTTGTATAGATACACAATACATAGCAGAGCAATGCAACAAACTTAATTCTCCCCCTTTTTGTCTTTCAGACAGAAAGAAAACAGGAGAGTACAAGCACTAAAATATGTGGCCAAATAAAGAGAGGGAGAAGGAGGAGGGATAGGAGGAAAAGAAATGACGAGGACATCTTGACCGGGCCGTGATTAAACTTTGAGGTACCCAAGAGGACATGCTGATGAATACATCAGAGGTCCAAGCACGCAGTGAGTTGACGAACCTGGGAGGAGGAGAGAGACCTGATGAGGGCATATATTGACTTAGTTTTTGGAGCATTTTGATAGTAAAATTTAGGGATTAATGTGCTTAATTGATCTTTTATTATCTTTTTTCACTATCTTAACTGAGTTCTTTGTGTATTCTTCAATTTGTGGAGATTAATGACATAAACTCCAAAGCTGGCATACATTTCTTGATTCATCATTGAAAGAGCTCTTCGACGATATATTATAAGGTCGATTGCTAGTTGAGATGAAAGAGTTATGAGTAAGATAGCAGAAAGTGTGTGAAAATTGATATGTGTCCACTCTTTTGGTCACCATTTTTTTTCACACATATGCTATCACTTTGAGGCTTATGCCAATAAAAATTAGACTCCTACAGCTTTCTGAAAAGTCAAGAACCAAGTCAATCGAACGTCGGACGAAGGAGATATGACCGAAACAAGACGACCCAGAAAATTCCAGATCCTACACGACTCGTGTTGACACCAACACGGTCTGTGTTAGTTTCCAGAGAGTTCAGTTCCCCCAAAAACCATCAACACGACCCATGTTTTGTCAAACACGGTGCGTGTTGACCCTGTTTATGACGATATTGCCGTTTCGACTGCTCTTAATGGCTATATAATTGTAAGATTCGGCTGTTTTCCATGTTCATCCACCTTCATCCATCACCATCCATTCCTTCTATACCATCCATCTCCATCTCTACCATCATCCATCTTCCACAATCCCACAATAGTCAAGAGTTTGAGAGCGAATTGAAGATTACTCAAGATCGATTCGGTGTTGGTGAAGCAAAAGTCCACAATTCCCAATTCTTTCAAGGGTTTTCTGCATATCTTTGGTTATTTCTTCATTCTCTTTTGATTTTCATGCTTTCTAGAGTAGAATTTATGTGTTTGTATTTTAGATATGATTAGTGCGTAGGTTTTCTTTGGTTTGGGGGATAAACCCAATTAGTTTCTTTCATGGATTGAATATTGTTGGATTGAACAAGTTTGTTTATCTAGTTTGAATGCATTTTATTTATCCTATGATTATGTATGTCATTGTTTTTGTTTGGTCATCAAGAATATGGAATTAAATTGTTGAATGAAGTACCGAACGAAGAAATTCGATAATCGAAACCCTTATGATTAAACTGATTATGAAGTGAACTAGACATAGAAGACTTTGTAATTAGGGGTCTTTGATGATTTGATCTTTAACTTGGTTAAAATTTAAATAACCACGAAAGTAGGTGATTGATTTTACTAAGCAATCCGTTTCATTGCCAAAAGCTCGCTATAGAAGAATTTATGCGATTATCGACCCTAAAATGTACCAAATTAGTGACATACATGTTCAATCCATTTGTTTGATTCCCTAAACTTCTGTTTCTCATATTGACTTCATCTTGTGAATTGTGTGCATATTAAATTGTTTTGACCTTTCTAGCGATTAGTAGTAGAAATTAGTTGATCCAAATCAAAACCCGATCGGTTTAACAATAACTTAGAAGGCTAGTTTGGTGCGTAGTTAGCAAAGTCCCTGTGGGATCGACCTTGATACTTGCTACACGAGCACTCGTGCACTTGCGGCTTATCAAGACCACATGTAGGGAGGATGGATGATAGGACTCCTCGTCAATTTGAAAACTTGTTTCACGACCTTCCCAATGTGTAGGATCTTTGTCTTGGATTTTGTCTCCAAAGGTCATTCTACGATTTTTGTTGATTTTCAGTTTGTAGAACTTGGTTGGATCTCTGGTAATGTGTCTGAGGCATACCTGAAATAGAGGACAATATACATTTATTGGTCTCTGACCAAGGATGAGATCGTTGCAGTGAGGTCTTAGGGACCCAAATTTTAGTGATGCACGACGGTCTATTCCCTTTAGACAGAGGAGTTGGTGAGGTCCTTATTTTATTTGCTGTTGGAGGTCCTCTATGATAGTTTTCTCTGAAAAGTGGAATATTTGGGGTAGGAAGTAGAGGTCCTTTGTTGGTATGGATGGGAGGACTTTTGGACCAATAGTTTTTGAGAGGTGGTGTATTAGGTGTGGGAAGGATGGGTTCCTTGTGGCAGGGATGAGATTTTGTGACTGCCTCATTTGATAATTGAGTGATGTCCTTATAGCAGTCTTTGACCTCTATGGATAGTCTAACATTATCTGTTGCTAAGAGGTCATTTCTAGTGTTCAAGCTCTCTATGGTTTCGTTCAAATGATTGATATGTTTCATGAGATGCTTACCTCTTTCTATTAAGGATCTAGAATATTTGAAGAGATGAAATAATTTGTGAGCAAGGTGCGAAGAGGGAAGAGTGAGGAGCTCATTAATGTTTACCTCGTCATGAGATGAGGTTGGATCTTGATCCTCACTTTTGTTTGCCATCAGACATACATTTGTTATTTCTTCTATCTCACTGTGGCCTTCACGGGAATCACTATGATTCCATGTTGCCATCATAGCCTTATGATTTTTCCGTTGAGGCCGACTGTCTCTCTAGTCTTTGTTTTTTCAAGCATGAGGGCAGTCCTTCACAAGGCGTTTTGAGCTGCCACATCCAAAACAAATAAATGGGTCAGATTCTTCTTTTATTAAGGCCTTACTTTTTGAGGTTGCTTTTCTATTTTGTCCATCCTTGATGTATCCTGGAAAGGTTGGATTTTTCTTGTATAATCTTCTGAACCATCTAGCTATCCTTGATGCTGCTGAATCTTTTGAACATCTCTTCAATAGTCTTATTTTCTTCCATTTTGAAGGCCTCATACTTTTGAACAAGGATATCTACTTTGGTATCCTTGACTTGACTTGTGCCTTCATATGAGGTCATCAAGTAATCGCAAACCTGTGTCGTAGTTTCACAGTTAGATACACGTTCAAAATCATTTGAATTTAAACTGCAATAGATCAAGTTTAGGGCATGAGTATTTTTTCTCAATGGCTCCAACTCTTATTTTGTCATTTCAGATCTTTTCTTTGGGACATCTTGACCAACACTGTTCTTCTTCGTGGGAGTAGGATAATCTCCCTTGGTAACCACAGTCCAGAGGTCATCATCTTGGTCCTTGAGGAAGACCTCCATTTGTCTTTTCCACGACCTGTAGTTTTCTCCGGTAAGCAGCGGAGCTATTGTCCATGAGCGTCCTTGAGGAGCTTCATTTGTGTTGATAGCGGCCATGATATTTTCCACGAGTGGTTAAACTCTTGAATTTGTGGACCCACTCTGATACCAATTGAAATAACCCTAGAGGGGGTGAATAAGGTTGTATATAACTTCTGCAACTTAATCAACACAAAAAGGTTAATAGCATGTTTATAAACTGAATAATACTTCTTTATTGATTGAAATAAAGTGCTAAAAGAGAAGGAGGTTACAACTCGGCACTATTGAAGATTACGAGGTCCTCAACAGAGCTTACAAGGGTAGAAGACTTCACAGATGACTTCTGATGTTAAGGCCTCACAGAAAAAGCTGATTGTAGATGAAGAACACACCTAAAGTGAGAACCCTATCTCACTTTAGAAGCACAGCCTTGGAGGCCTTCACCAGAATCACTCATTGGCTACAAACTCACCACTTTTCTCAGTGGCTACAACTTAGAATATTTTCACACAAATATTCCTACAACTTTGAATTTTCTAACCAAAATTCCTACAACGATTTTCTTGCTTAGAAATCCTTATTGTTTGAAGATTATAACCGTTTTATTTAAGAGCTTGAATCTCCAACGACTTGTTTGATACTTTCCGAATGAGAGGATTGTTTCCATCTTGGTAGTAGATCAATCTTCTTATTTAGACAAATGACTTCTTCTCTTAATTGATTCCTTCAATCAAATAAAATAGGATTAGAGATTATGAGAAAGATATAGATCTCTAGGGAAGATAAGGGATATTTATATAAAAGAAACTTCCCTGAATTTATATCTTTGAATTTTGTCTTTCAATCAAAAGTATAGCGGATGCAATGGAAGTCCACAAGCAGACAGTAGTGGAGGTCCTTAGAGGGCAGTAGAGTTTCTTCATATTTAATTTATTAACATTGTTGAATGTTGACTTCAAAAAAAAAAAATGTTGTTTTTTCTTATATATATAAAAAAACATAGCTCACTTTTCGAAGGTTTATGACATATAATTATTTAATTACTTTGATATTCTAGATTTTCTTTACTTAGCTTTAACTATTGAAAACTATATATTTTTTTCTTTTTTATATTAAATAATCAGTTTAGTGAATACTAATCTTATTATAATAAATTATTTAATATGAAATATACATTATTGTTATAAGTTATAACCATCTTGCACATTGAAGAAAAAAAATGCCCTTAGTGCTCAACCTGCTTATTACTAATCTTATTGCAGTCAATTAAAAATATAAATTATTTTGTTGTTAAAGAATACTAATTTTATTATAATCAGTTTGTATTATTATATTTTATTATTAGTTAATTTTATTTAATTATTACTAGTAGTAACTCATGCTCAATTAATAGTAGCAATTTTTATAAGAAAACAAAGAAAGAAAAAATGGTCAATTAATGCATACACATTAATTATATGATTTTTCTAAAAAAATTTAGACATAATTAATTATAGATTTCTCAAAATGTCCTCGTTGGAACTTACATATTTCGACCCTCGCCCTTTGTACCCACACACACACACACACACAAACATATATATATATATATATATATATATATATATATATATATTGCAACAGCAAAACATGGAAATTCATTATCAAAGTAGTGAAAGGTTCAAAGGTGAGGAGATAACCTCACAAATTAAAGCTTTTGTTTACAGACTATATCAAAATTAAATACTGCAGTAGTTCTTCTTTCTCCTTGTAGAGACAATGACCCTAAGCTAAATTTCTCATTTAATCATTTTCACAATATGGATAGCTTCTACAAGGCTACCTCTATGCATTATGAAGTTCCTTTGCTTCCAAATGTCGTAGATGAGGGCGCTGAAAGTAGCGTATGTTAAATCTCTTTGGGCCTTTGTTCCCTCCAAAGTGGTGATCTACTCAAGCCAACTGTTTAGGTCGCTAACACTTTGTAGGATGGGCTGTTGGGTCCACTGGGCAACCATTTAAGCAACACTTTTAGTAAAGTTGCAGGCCGCAAAAAGGTGTTCAATTGTTTCATCTTCATGCTCGCAAAGAACATAGTTACTAATGTCACTGCCTCACCAACGACATATGCGGGCTCGTACAGGAAGCTTGTTGTGAAGCATCACCCAGGTGATGAAACCGTGTCATGGTATTGTAAGCGGATTCCATGGAATGTCTTTCCAGCTCGGCTCCTCATGTTGATTAAGGAGCCAACGGTATCGATTTTGTACCTTGTATTCTCCAGTCTTGGAGTCTTCCCAGTGCCACCTTCTTCCCGTTGCACTTCCCCACTTAATGGTATATTTCACATCACCCAAGTGCTTCCAGTATGGGCAGGTATTCTATGGTGGGGAGTATTCCCACCATGTATGAGTTGTGATGTATCGGGCGTGAATCCATTTAACCCGGAGGACATTTTTATTGTTTTGAATGTCCAAACAAGCTTCGCTATGTTTGCAATGTTCCATGCTTCTAGATGTCGCAAGCCCAGCCCACCGTTGCATTTCGGCCGATAAACTATACCCCAATCCACCATTTGGCTGCGTCTACGGTCAGTAGAAGACCCCCAAAGGAAGTCTCGACAGTGCTTGGTGATGGCATTAATAACAGAGGTGGGGATCATTATTATTCTAGCCCAGAAGCTGTAAATCCCCAGCATAACTGTGTTAATGAGCACAACCCGTCATGCGTATGATATGTTGCGTGAGGACCATGTTCTGATTTTTGCCAAGATTTTTTCGGTAAGCAATGAGCAATCGTTGGCTGACAGATTGCTAGCGGAGATAGGGATACCAAGGTACTTGAACGAGAGCGTGCCCATTGTAAAACCCCTTTCCTCCCTCAGCATCTGTGCTTGATCCTCTATAACTACTCCAAAGACTACTTCAGACTTATGAGGGTTTGCATTTAGTGCTGTGACTTCCGAGAAGTGGGTGAATGCTCGCATGATTCGATGAATCGAGTTTTTGTTTGCCGAAGTGAATATGACTAAAACATCTGCAAACATGAGGTGAGTCAATTTCAAGTCATTGTAGCTGGGGTGAACCGTATGGGGATCGATTCACTTTTGGTTTGTCTCTATCGGACCATTCCCAAGCCTTCTAAGGGGCTTTGGAACCATCGAGAAGAATAAACACAAGGGGGTGAAGGCGTTCAAAGGCTGGAAATGCGCGTGCCTTCACTCTTTCGACCATAACTTGTTCAATACAACTATGTTGTATTCAAATTTTGGGAGCTTAAAGTACACAACGAGAGCTTTCCATCGATATCTTATGGGCCTAAAATGGAGCTGGGATGAAGAAGTTATGCGCGTTTGAAGTCGGCAGACAAAAACTGCCCAGAAGGGTGTCGTGCCCGTGAAACTTTACTTCGCACCCGTGACCTCCTTCTGCTGGTTGCTGACTGTTGCCTCCAGAAGGACGTCGCACCGCGACACATGGGGTCGCACCTGCGACCTTCCCCTGCCCGGTTTGCTGCGACGCGTGTTTTTGTGTCCAAATGCTATGTTTTGTTTTAATTTTCCCCATTAGTATAAATACCCCCTTAGCTTATTTTCGAAGATAGATTTTGATGATTAATGTTTAGGAGTTATACTCTAGAAAGTTCCTCTCAATTAGAGAGTTAGTAATTGTGGGTTTTCAAACACTATTGCAATGAAAGCTACTCCTATGGTGGAAGTTGCTTTGTGATTTCTCTTCTTTGTGAGTGGATGTTTATCCTCTACTCTTTGTGAGATTTCTTGGGTGATTCAAGACTCTTTGCTTGTGGGAGATCCTTGTGCAAGTGTTTGAACATCTAAGTTCAATTTGGTGAGATTTCTCTCTTTAGAATTGTCCATATCTTTTAATTTCATGTTTATCTCCATTAATCCAAAAGCTCTAAAAATTGGTTCATAGTGTTTGTGAGTTCTATGGGTGGATTTCCATCTTCCACAAAGTTTATTTAGACCCTAGGCTTCCGCGCATTCTCTCCAGGGGGTGATACTTGTAATCTTCCTGAGTGTGAAACGCTAGAGAGCGTGAAAGATATTCCATTGTGATGACGAGATAGGGTCCCCCTGCCGGAGCCCTCTACCGCCTTGGAATTTTTTAGAGTTCTGCCCATTGATATAGACTAAGAATGAGGTTGTCGAGATACAACACATGATGCACTTCACAATCCATTGGGGAAACGAAGGCGATTGAGAGCTTCTTCTACAAATCCCCAGTGAATCAAATCAAAAGCTTTCCTGAGATCGATTTTCATCATGCATTTAGGGGTGATAATGCTCCTCGATTATCCCCTAGAAATTTCTTGGCATAGGAGTACATTGTGCAGTAGCTCGCTCCCAGGGAGGAAGGCTCCTTGGCTAAGATCAACGATTGCAGGGAGGACTTCTCTATGCGAGTTGCTATGATCTTTGACACGCATTTATGGAACATGTTACAACATGATATCAGTCGAAAATCTCTAAGTGAGTTTAGGTTTGGAATTTTCGGGAGCAAGACAAGGTTTGTTGCATTAAAATACCGTAGCAATGAACCCTTAGAAAAGAGTTCATGCGCAGCAGCCGTGACTAGGGGGCCAATATGGTGCCATGCAACTTTGACAAATCCACTTGTGAATCCGTAAGGGCTTGGTGTTTTTGAGTTAGGAATCGAGAACATGGCTTCCGTGATCTCCTTGTCTGTTATAGGATGACTCATGTTTATTTGCTGTTCAATAGAGAGAGTAGGTCCCATATCCATCACCTTAGGGTGAATGTTTGAGCGGTGTGTGTCTTGTGGTCCAAGAAGCGAGTGATAGTAGTCAGCCATGAGAGTATTGACTTCTGTCAGGCCATGAATATCTGTGTCATTGCTGTTTTGCACGCTATAAGCATATGAGCATGTGCGCAAGGTAATTATTTCCTCATGTGACCCACTACTGCAAAAAAAGGCAATAAAGTGATTATTGTTATTACGGAAATAGTTTCGCTAGGGGTATGTGTAAAGCGATTGATTTGATTTTACAGTTTCAATTCCCAGCCATAGTGTTTCAAACGAAAGGGGAGAAGTTTGAGTTTCAAATGAAAGGCGCAGTGGTTGTGTGTGAAGGTTGGATGGGATGGTAGTGGTGGTGTGAAGTGGCGGTGCGGTGGTTGGTGGTCGCCGAATGGTGTTGCTGAGAGGAGGGGCACTATTTGGTCGAGCTAGGGTTTTGGGGTGGTTGAGAAAGAGATTGAGGGAGAAAGGAGATGAAGGGGTGAGGTAGTGTAAAACATGATGTTCATCTTGGTTGAACATGATGTTCACTTGGTCAGAACTTGATGGCCGTTTGGTTCGAACATGATGTCCATGTTGATTTTAATATGATGTCAATTTGTTTTGAACTTGATAACCATTTAATTTACACATGATCCCCATTTCATTTGAACATGATGTCTACTTGGGTTGACCATGATATCCATTTGGTTTTAACATGTTATAAGATAGTGAACATCATGGTATACAACAATGAATGTCGCCTTATATGAAAATGATCATCAAGATATAGTGTAATGAGCATGTGCGTATACGATAATGAACGTCACATTATAAGAGAAATAGTCATCGTGGTATATTGTGATGAACATCACGTTATAAAAGAATGAACATCATGATGTAAGATGAGAAGGTGAGTATGATCAATCTAGACCTTTAATTATTCAATCTATGGCTGCACTAAATACAAACATTTTCTTTTTGGGTTCCTCACATGATATTGAAAGAGAAAAAAGGAAAATGTGTTGATCACAATTGTCTAGGCATAACATTAAATTCAGTACAACTCCCAACAAACGCTGCTTTGTTTTTCGGGTTGGAAAATTATGTTTTGTTTTTTATAACGTGATGTTCATTATCTAATAACATGATGTTCATTCTCTTATAACGTGATGTTCATCACCATATACCACGATATGATGCCCATTTCTTTTATAACATGACGTTCATTACCGTACACGTTCATACTATTACCGTATATCCTGATGATAATTTTCACATAAGGTGACGTTCATTGCCATATATATTGTGATGTTCATTATCTCATAACAGTATGTCGATTACCATCCTTAATGTTCAAACCAAATGAATATCATGGTTAATCGAAATAGACATCATGTTCAAATGAAATGGACATCATGTGTAAATCAAATGGACCTCAAGTTCAAAACAAAATGACATCGTACTAAAATCAATATGGACATCATGTTCGAACTAAATAGACATCAACTTTCGACCAAGTGAACATTATATATATATATAGGCGCACACGCGCGCGTACGTTTGTGTGTAAGAATAACAATAGTAAAACCTTTTCCAATAATTTTAATTATTAAATGTATATTGATAGACGATAGACATATAATTGAGTCCCAAAAATAATTTTAGATTAATTGATAAAATTCATACTATACATTGCACTAGTAATAAAAGTTAGTTATTGATATAATTATAACAAGTGACACCAAATTTGTCACGCCCCAAACTCAAGGAGTGACAGACGTCCCACAAGCATGCAAGGCTCAAAAGGCCGAAACAAACCCAAAGATACGAAATTAGACTTAACGTGAGAAATAGGGTCTTTGACAAAACAATTAAACTCGAAAGAATACTTAACTATACATCGAAGATTACAACTAATCATACCCAAAGGCTAATAATATTGCAACTCATTTGGACTTGATGACAAATAGACAATCGTACTTAAAGTATTGACTCCCTACGCTTCCGTTGTGCTACTCTGATATCCATAAGAACTCAGATAATACCAAGAAGTCAAGAATTATAATCTGAAAAAAAATAGGAAGATGAAAGGATGAGCTCGAAAGTCTAGTAAGTAGCATAACACTCCTTCAGTTGGGTGTGGCATGCGGGTAAAACATGGGCTGGGTCTGAGTCAATAAATATATAATTTCATAACAAAACATGACTGAGTTTTACAAACAATTTACTTAACTCAAAAACCTCAAAAATATACAATAATATTCACAAGTGATTTACTAATAGAAAAACACAGTATCTCAAAACTTGGCGATCACAAAACACACTTTAGGGCTAAGGCCACTACTAGCCCAGTGGCATGGGCAACATAAACTACTATTGACCCAGTGGCGGGGCAACAAAGATTGGGCTCAACGAAACACAGATACACATGTAAGAACACACAGTAGTGCGCATACAAGTCGATTGACTAGTCCAGTGCATACTTTAACAGGCCAAGACAGAAGACATAACCCAAAAACAAAACCAGTAACTTGAGTATCAAAACGTACAAATAGTACTCAGTCAATTAATTTCAAATAACAAATAAATCAGAAACACAAGGTCACTCATCCAAACAGAAGATTCGAATAATTCAAATACCAAACTATTATTCGAAACGACTAATTTGCAGTAATTTAGTCTAAGTGTCACAAAATCTCTCTTGGTGTATAAATGGCAACAAATAGGTACAACCTATAAAACTAACGTCAAATGAGGTACTTTGCAATTACACGTATCAATACGGAATCAATTTAACCTTTCAAATATAATTACAACCAAATATAATATATTTAAATAATAGCATGTCAACCCAATTTAGTAAAATCACTTTACGAAAAGGACTTTACAAAATAATATTTTGGGCACGAAGAAAGACTAAAACAGTATCATAGTACCACTTAGCTGAAACTGTGAAACGTATGATTATTCCAATGAAATAGGATCACTTATATTATGTGAGACCTAGGAATTACAAAAATACCCTTACCATTACTAATCACATCTTACTCAAAATATTAATCTACAAACACCAATAACACCCTAGCAAGTAGCAACCCATCGTAAACTTCATTGGCTAACATGTCCAATATAAAAAAAAAAATATTAATACTCGTAAACTAACTACATACTAATCCACATTTAAATTTCCACATAATACATGACTACTAGTACTGCTACCGTCTCTTGCCTCTTTACTAATCTTCTTCACCCAAAAACACACTATAGTATTGAATGTTTGAGAATACCTAACCAATATTGAGTTTACACTTGACGAAAGAATTGAGATGACAGGATTCAAACTCCTTGAAATAAGTTAATTCGAGAATGATATTGAAACTAAAATATAATAAAAGAATCTACAAGAAAAAAGCTTCTTAATAACTTGGAATTTCAAACTATCAAGGAGAAAATTTCCGTATATAATCTAATGATACTAACCTTTAGGGTTTTTTTGCTGGAAATCCTTCAATTCTTAATCCTCTCCTTCTTTGTGATCGATGGTGGGACGCACTATATTAACTTATGAGGAGGTTGGTATATATAATTAGGAGGACTAGGGTTTAGGGTAAGACTTTGCCTAAAACTGGGAAGAGGCTAAATAAATAATAAATAAATAAGTAAAACCTTTTTTAATTGGAAGACAGAGTTTCACAAAATTTATAATCAATTACCATATGAGCACTGTCTTAAATATATGTAGTGTAGAATGTTGTAATTTCTATTTAGAATGTATTTAATTGTTGATTATGCATGCAAAGTTTGTTTGCAATACTGTATTTTTAGTACTAATTTATAAAATATCCACATTATATTATAAATGTAAATTGGCATAAAACCTTTAGTACTTATCAAGAATATTTGGTAGTCGATAAACAATTTAGTTATTAGCTTATCCATACAAGTATTATTAATTTTAGTGATTGTTTGTTGGTCACACATTTATAGAAAAAAAAGCCTAAGAATAAATATAAATATAAAAAAAACACTAAAAATATGGGGGAAATTAGCAATAAATAAAAAAAATAATGTTCAATAAAATAGTAAAAATAAAACTAAGGGCACAATTGAAAATCAAACAAAAAAGTTCTACTATAAACAACTAACTCTACCAAAAACTCTTCCATAATAGCTAATACAAACTGCTAAGAAAAACAACTAGCAAAATAGCCAAAAGTCAAACAGCTAACTAAACAGCCAACGACTCAAAACAACCAACAACCAACAGTGGGTTCCCAAACATCCCCTTAGATTTTAGAGATTTTGATGGTGAAATAGGGATTATTTTTATTTAAGATGTTGATTTCTATTCTCATTCCATGTTGCACTTGGTGTTGTTTTTTTATTTTATTTTATTTTTATGCAAATTAGTAGGTTTTGAGGCAAAAACACCACATTTCCCTCAATTTTCGGTGAAAAAAGTACACCACGGATCACCCTTTGGACAATCTGACCACGGTAGAAAACTCGAGTTTTCTGAGCTACTCATGGTGATCACTCAAGTCCGTGGTGCTCCCTTTTTCAGCCCCCTTTGCGTGGTTTCACGGAATTTGACGATTTCAAGTGCTAAAATTGCATTTTTATGCAATTTTAACTTCGAACACAACATATTCTTCAACTTTTACTTTTCCATATTCCATCCATCTATCATCCACATCAAATAAAAAGACACTACATTTAAGATTGAAGAAGAAGATTGAAGCGATCGTGTAGGAACTTTCGCCGGAGAATGAAAGAGTCGAGCAAAATTCTTATAGATTGTTCAACTCTAATTTATCTTCTAGTATTTTGAAGATTGATTATCATGTTTATGAGTTTTATTATGCTTTCAAAAATCATATGTGAGTACATTTTAGTTATCTAGAGAGTTGTGAACTAAAACAATGATGTTTGGTTAGAATTTCAATAGTTTGTGCTTGAATTCTCAGTTTGAATTAATAGAAACTCGTGTTCATTCATGTTTATGAGTATTTATTTAAGCACTTGAATACTTATAATCACTTGAATACTTTTAATTTGAGATTAGTCATAGAAGTGTTGGATATATTTTAAGAGTATAAGACAATTATATAGCCTAAAGAATAAAGTATATCAAGTATAAGGATCATATATAAGTGAAACAATAAGAATATGATCAACACGGGTGAAACAGGAAGCAACACGGGTCGTGTTGTCTTACAGAGAGTAAGGAAACAATTTCTGCGCTCAACACGGGTCGTGTTGGATCAACACGGGTCGTGTTGAGCCAACACGGACCGTGTTGATTCAACACGGGTCGTGTTGAACGTCAGGACTGTTTTAAATGCTAACGACTATATGATTTCATATAATTAGTTTTTGATATGATAATTAAGCACGATTATAATGATATTCCAACAGCTATATGACTTGACTTGGTCAAGGTCATATTAATTGTGTGATCCTCCATTAAAGTCACTTGATTGTCTTTTGACTAGGGCATCCTAAGTGGGTTGCTATTCTCCTATCAATAGGAGACATCCTAGGCTATTTGAGACACACCATTCTAAGCTAATCACAACCTCATTCTTGTATAGACTGCAGCTATACTAGAGTGATTCAAGTGAGAATCTATTTCTTGAGTGTTACAAGTGCTAAGTTTTATCCCTTTGAACATTTACGGTATAGTAAATAGTTCTTAAGGAAAGTGAGTTCAAGGCCACAACTCTTGGCGTTATCCAAGCGAGTTTCCATTGTTTTATATACCGTTCACTCCCTTTCCTCCAACAATCTTAAGAACTATTTAGTAATGGCCTCGCTACGTGATATGTCTAGCAATTTCCAAAAGCTAGAGCGCTTTGAAGGAGTGGATTTCCGGCGTTGGCAAAGCAAGATGCATTTCTTGCTAACGACTCTCAATGTGGCATATGTGCTTAACATTAAGATCTCTCCCAAGGTGAATCAAGAACCTTCGGCCGAGAAGATGACAATCGAGGAGTCTCCAAAAGAGGATGCAATTGTCAAGAGTTCCACGGGAGATGGGAGTAACGATCAAGTAAAGACGTCCGTGGAAGATGCGGAGGCTACTCGGCAAAGGCTCAAGATGGAGAATGATGACTACATTTGCAGAGGATCCATTCTCAACAGGATGAGCGACACTCTCTTCGATGTCTATCAACATGTGGAGACGACAAAGAAGCTTTGGGTGATGCTTGAAGCTAAGTACATGTCGAAAGATGCGTCAAGTAAGAATTTTCTTGTTAGTCAATTCATGAAATTTAAGATGAATGATAATAGGAAAATTCTAGACCAATTCCATGAGATTCAACGTACTTTAAGTAACTTCAAGCAACACAATTTCAACATGGATGAAACCATAATCGCATCCTCTATTATTGACAAGCTACCTTCTTCTTGGAATGAAACTAAAAGGGCTCTCATGCACCGGAAAGAGGCTATGTCTCTTGAAGGTTTGGCTAACCATCTTCGGATTGAAGAGGAGTTACGCCTACAAGATGGTACCAAAGAGCAATCTAAGGTCCATATGGTGCAAGAGAATAAGGGAAACAAGAATAAGAACAAGAGCCATAACAAAACTAGCAAGGGAATTCAAAAGCCTAAGCAAGTTTGTTGGGAATGTGGCAAACCGGGGTACACAAAGAGAGAGTGTTACCAATGGAAAAAGAAGCATGGTCTTTTGAACAAAGATACATCTAAGAGCAAGAGTAAGGAGAAGGAACCCAATTCCTTCGTGGCCATGATTAAGGATCATATTAACATGGTATCCATTGGTTGTAATGATTGGTAAATAGACTCGGGTGCGTCAAGGCATGTTTGCATTGACAAGAGTTTATTCAAGACTCTCAAACTGGCGGATGATGGTGTGAATCTCTACATGGGCAATAATCATCCGGTCAAAGTTGAAGGCATTGGGCAAGTGGAACTTGTTTTCACTTCCGGTAAATCTTTGCTTTTAAATGATGTGCATTTAGCTCCAGAAGTATGTAAGAATCTTGTATCCGGTTATCTCCTTAGCAAGTTTGGTTTTATGCAAGTTTATGATGGAGATAATTATGTACTTTCCAAGGGCGGGACTTTTTTAGGGAAGGGATATGCTTATGGGGAGATGTTGAAATTGAATGCGAAAAGTAATAAAGATGGCATGATTTCCGCTTATATGCATGTGTCTACTTTAAATAAGTTTCTTCTTTGGCATGCTAGATTAGGACATGTGAACTTTTCAAAGTTGAAAGAAATGTCTAATCTTGATTTGATTCCTAAGTTGACTGATGACATAGAAAAGTGTAAGACATGCATGCTTAATAAAATCACCAAAAGTTCATTCTCAAGTGTAAAAAGAACTTCTAAATTGCTTGATTTAATTCATAGTGATTTAGGAGATTTTCATAGTACACCTTCAATAGGTGGTAAGAAGTATTATGTGACATTCATTGATGATTATTCTAGATATTGTCAAGTTTATCTTTCGAGTTCTAAAGATGAAACACTTGAAAAGTTTAGAGTTTACAAAATTAGAAGTGAACTTCAATGTGAGACCTTGATTAAAACTTTAAGATCCGATAGGGGAGGGGAATATTATGATCCAAAGTTTTTCCAAGAAACGGGAATTGTTCATGAGGCAACCGCCCCGTATACACCACAACAAAATGGCGTTGCGGAAAGGAAAAATAGAACTTTAAAAGAAATGGTAAATTCTATGTTGTCAAACTCCGGTTTAAGTAATGGATTTTGGGGTGAAATCATGTTAACGGCTTGTTATATTTGAAATAGAGTTCCGTTCAAAGGGAATTCTAGTACCCCATATGAGTTATGGAACAAAAGAAAGCCATGTCTTAAGTATTTTAAGATTTGGGGTTGTAGGGCTATTGTAAGAGTCTCGGAACCTAAGAAAAGAAAGTTAGGTGAAAGAGGAATTGAGTGTATCTTTATAGGCTATGCTCAACATAGCAAAGCTTATAGGTTTTTGGTGGTTGAGCCAAATGAGTACATTTCGGTGAATACCGTAATGGAATCAATAGATGCAATTTTTGATGAGACTAGGTTCTCTTCAATTCCTAGACCTAAAGAAGTAATTCAAGATATTGTTCCTTTAATTGAGCCTCAAGATGAAAGTCATGAGGGTATATCCATACAATATGATCTTCCAACTCATGAGGTTATTCATGATGAAGAAGATGAAAGTATTGAGTTAAGAAGGAGTAAAAGATCAAGGAAACCAAAAAACTTTGGTTCGGACTTCTATGTTTATTTAGTAGAAGGTTCAAGGGACTCAGTTGAAAGTGAGACCCTATATATGTACAACATAGATAAGGATCCTAAAACTTTTAAAGAAGATATGCAATGATGCTTCTTTGTGGAAAGAAGCGGTACAAGATGAGATTGATTCGATAATGGAAAACAATGTTTGGATATTGGTTGACCTTCCTCCGGGAAGTAAACCAATTACCTCTAAGTGGATCTTTAAAAGGAAAAGGAAAGTAGATGGTACCGTTGAGAGGTATAACTAAGGGGCTTTACTCAAAAGTATGGTATTGACTACCTTGATACATATGCACCGATGGCTAGGATAGCTTCAATACGTGTATTGATAGCTTTAGCCACTATCCATAAGCTAGTTATCCATCAAATGGATGTCAAAACGGCATTCTTAAATGGAGAACTAGAAGAGGAGGTGTATATGGAACAACCCGAAGGGTTTGTTGTTGAAGGTCAAGAAAAGAAAGTTTGTAAACTTATAAGGTCTTTATATGGACTTAGGCAAGTACCTAAACAATGGTATCAAAAATTTGATGAAGTAGTGCTTTCAAGTGGTTATAAGATCAATGAATCAGATAAGTGCATATACTCTTAGTTTGAGAATTGAAAAGGGGTGATTATATGCCTATACGTTGATGACATGTTGATCTTCGGGACCGACATGGAACAAGTTAATAAGATCAAAGAATTTCTATCCTCAAAGTTCTCTATGAAGGACATGGGTGAAGCGGATGTAATTCTTGGTATTAAGATCATTAGAAATAATGATAAGATAAGTTTATCTCAAGAGCTTTATATTGAGAAAGTATTGAACAAGTTTGGAGGTGATAAGTTATATCCAGCTGTAACTCCATATGATTCAAGTAAGAAACTAGAGAAAAATTTGGGTTCTCCGGTTAATCAACTTGAGTATGCTAAGTTGATTGGAAGTCTCATGTATGCTATGACAAGTACAAGGCCAAACATTGCTTATGCAATTGGCATGTTAAGTAGGTTTACAAGTAATTCGAGTAATATGCATTGGTTTGCAATTCGAAGAGTATTAAGATATTTAGCTGGTACTAAAAGTTATCAACTCACATATAAAGGAGAACCTTCGGTATTAGAAGGTTACTCGGACGCGAGTTGGATTAATAAAGGAGATTTCTCTTCTACCAGTGGATGGGTGTTCCTTTTAGGAGGTGGAGCGGTTTCTTGGGGTTCTAAGAAACAAGCTAACATAGCGGACTCCACTATGTCTTCGGAATTAGTAGCATTATATGTTGCTTGTAAGGAAGCGAAATGATGAAGGAACTTATTATTGGAAATACCGGTTTGGTATAAGCCAATGGCTCCTATCTCAATTCATTGTGATAGCAAGTCTACTCTTGATGTAGTATATAGTCATGTCTACAATGGCAAGTCAAGGCATATTGGTTTAAGACATGCTTACATACATCAACTTATAAGGGATGGAGTAGTGACTCTAAGTTATGTCAAATCAAAAGAAAATATAGCCGATTCTTTAACCAAAGGATTGACTAAAGATTTGATAATAAGTACTTCAAAGGGGATGGGTTGTAGCTCAAAGTACTACTAATCGCAACAAAGACTCAACTTTACGAATTGGAATACAACCAATTTCTAAAGTTCAAATGAGTACGGAGTTTCTTAAATAGTAGGATGCATCGATTTTATCCCAAGGACAAGTGATGCTTAAAAATCTGTAATGACAAGAGGATGAGTATTAGTACTCTTAATAGACTTTGTGGAAAGCCTAATTACAGGGGTTGTATAATTACAAAGTCTACCTATGTATGTGTAATATGTGGCCGCATAAAGGAACTATGAGCTAAGGTTCCGAAACACTTATGAAGGATAAGGACACAAGGCCGGATAATAGTGTCAAGGTATTTACACTCAAGATTTAAAATATATGTGTATTTTGAGTATAGTTGGTCAAAATAAATCCAAAGTTCAAAGCTATGTCTACTTTGTGATTTGGACACAATTTTGGCTCATATACACTAATTGAAAAGTTCAAAAAGTAATCTACTTTTCATTAGGCATATGTTTTTAAGGATTCTCTGGTGATTATAAGTTAAGGTATATCTCAAATAGTGGGGGTATAAGCCTCTTAAGTAAAGTTATTTCAAGGGTTTTATATACTCTTGAAATAGCGGGGGATTGTTGGATATATTTCAAGAGTATAAGACAATTATATAGCCTAAAGAATAAAGTATATCAAGTATAAGGATCATATATAAGTGAAACAATAAGAATATGATCAACACGGGTGAAACAGGAAGCAACACGGGTCGTGTTGTCTTCCAGAGAGTAAGGAAACAATTCCTGCGCTCAACGCGGGTCGTGTTGAGCCAACACGGACCGTGTTGATTCAACACGAGTCGTATTGAACGTCAGGACTGTTTTAAATGCTAACGGCTATATGATTTCGTGTAATTAGTTTTTGATATGATAATTAAGCACGATTATAATGATATTCCAACAGCTATATGACTTGACTTGGTCAAGGTCATATTAAGTGTGTGATCCTCCATTAAAGTCACTTGATTGTCCTTTGACTAGGGCATCCTAAGTGGGTTAGTATTCTCTTATAAATAGGAGACATCCTAGGCTATTTGAGACACACCATTCTAAGCTAATCATAACCTCATTCTTGTCTAGACTGCAGCTATACTAGAGTGATTCAAGTGAGAATCTATTTCTTAAGTGTTACAAGTGCTAAGTTTTATCCCTTTGAACATTTACGGTATAGTAAATAGTTCTTAAGAAAAGTGAGTTCAATGCCACAACTCTTGGCGTTATCCAAGCGAGTTTCCATTGTTTTATATACCGTTCACTCCCTTTCCTCCAACAAGAAGTACTAAAAGTTGAATTAGCTTATTTCGGCTACTGACTTTTTTGCCTAATTTATGAAAGAACAACGATACACATCTTGACACAAGTTGGTTAATAATCATCTTGAATTGTCCATATTTCACATTTTTATAATTTTTAATAATATTTTCTCTACTAATTATATATATTTATTAACTATAAGAGTATAATACTTATTAGCTAGATCAAAAAATATAAATAACAGCCTAATTTTATCAATCATAGTAGAAAATGCACATTTTATGCATAATTTTTTATTTATGAAAAAATATAAATAAATAATTATATTTATATTATTTATAAGTTGTAATAACTCTCAAAGTGATGAAACATACCCTTATAATGATTTAAATATACCCACATTTAACTTTATGAGTAATTTTGGTAAGATGCAAGATATTTATTAACCATCTTACGGCAAGATGTTTATTATTTTGCTTTATCAAATCTAAGAAAAATTAGAAAATTAGGGAATCATTTTGATAATTTGAGACATTTAACTTTAATTAACTCGAAAAATATGGAAGTTTTCTGTTAACTCAATTAGAGTAATTTTATTAAATATTGAAAGAGCGATAGAATTCATTGATTATAACTTCTTGATTTAAATGAAAGCATGATTGCACAAACTAGGTATTAATAATCAAACTCGTGTTTAGGAAAACAAATCTTTAGGTGTTCTTTACCCATTGATTTAACCCTAGATTAATTGCATCGTTCTAAGTTAGAACTAGCAAGTTAAACAAACCAAATCCGAAACATAGTAACTTTGTAATAAAGTAGAGGGCTAGTTTACTGCATTGCTAGATTAACTCCTTGTGGGATCGACCTTGACGTGCTACAACAACACCTGTAAGCTTGTGGCTTGTCAAGTTTTCGGGGTGTTGCTAGAGATGCTGTCATTAGACGAATACTCTCAAATTGACTAAGTTTTATTTTTGGTTTTTTCCTTAAAAAAATGAAAATTAACAAAATGGTAATTTTGGATTCCCCAATATGAGGCCCTATCTTGAACGATATGTGCAATTCCTGTTCTTTGTGGTGCTATGCTTAGGAAGTCGAAAATTCTTGACATTGTTGTTAAGGGGGAGAACATAGAGACTCGTACTCGTTTAGAGTTTTTGGGGTTCTTATTCCAAATCTGTTGATGAAGCTTGGAATTTGCTTGAAAGGCTTGCACATGATACATTCGATTTTCAAAATTCTTATTGTGCATTCGGGTACTCTTACCCTAATCCTTGTCCATCTCATGCTAGCTAAGCTAATATACTCAACCCCATTATTTTCCTTAGAGTTATTTATGTTTTTCTTTTGACCATGATGATTCTGCATGCCTAGTTATGCTAGACTTGAGTTTTCAATGAGGGCAATGCATGGGCAACAAACCAGACCCTTGACATGATCGAGGGTTAGAGACCTATTGCATAATTCCGGCAGTAGTTCTACTTCTTTGAATTTAAATGTTGGAATATGTGATGATGATGAGTCTACCGTCCATTTAGAGAGACTATTTTAGAGGAAATATTTTACCCTTATAAGGAATCTATGCTAACTGTTGCTCCATCTTACCCTAGCTTATCTAGAGACACTACTAATAATGCCTTTACTTTCTATGATGCATCCTTACCTTTTTTTTTTTCAATCGACAGGGTTTAAGGTGAGTGACTCGTATGAGTTTGATGTTGGGGATGATGATGATTTTCGCTAAGGGTTTTTTTGAAGAAGTAGTAGCTTGCTCAGACAAACACACCCTTATATTGGGGGTGGGCGCAAATGGGATAACTGATCCGAACATAAAAATGGATCGGATAACTAGAAATTCGGATAGTCAATATCCCGATCCGTAAATTACATACGGATAACCACATTTTTGGTTAACCGGATGGTCGGATTATAAATTTTGTGCTCCGTATCAGATCCAAAAGTCACGGTTAACCATGTTTTTGGATTGGATAACGGATTATCCATAGGGCAGACGTGAAACAGAAAACATGAACACAATGATATTGTATATTTGTATCAGCTCAAATAACATTCTCCCCTTCATTACTAGACAGCCAGTCTGGTTGAGCCAGATATAAAACAACTACACCCAGACACAAAGGTTTTCCAGCCAAGCAATCCAACCATGGCTGCTGCCCACATCAAATTAGCAAATGCATGGTATCAACTTTCAGCAACCAGCCAACCATGGTATGTGACACCAAAATAACCTGGGCGATAAACATCAAAACAACCTAGGAAAATATCATGGGGAAGGGGGACTAATGTATTACGAGAGGGATTAAACCCTTATAACAAAATGTTGGAGAATGGACCAGCCATTGCGAAATCGGGATGAATAAATGAAGTGTGAAGACTAAAGAGACGTTGGACTTGGAGACTAAAGGAGTAAATAGGCTGGCTGTGAATTGTACTGGGAGTAAATACTAGAGGCGTGTAAAATTGTAAATAGGAGCATGTTGAAAAATTTCGGATTTTCGGTTATCCGATCTAATATCCGAGAATTTATTTTTCGATCCGTATCCAATCCGTGATCTGGAGAAAAATAGCGGATCGGATATCCGATCCAAGAAAATAAAAAATTATCCGCTAATTATCTGTTTTTTTCGGATTGAATTTTCGGATAATTGGATCGGATCTCGGATTATGGATATTGTTCCTACCCTTACTTTATATACACCATTTCTTAAAAATAAATTACATATCATGTTTAAATATGACAAAAAATAAAAATCAAATTATATTAAAAAAATGTTCAGTAAATGTATCCTGTTATGTCAAAATATCACAAATACGAATGTATGTGTATATATATAAAGGTAGCCCACACTTTCACCGAGTTCGAGTAGCAGAATGATCAAAGTATTCTTGATTATTATCAAAACTTAGAAGCGATATTCTATGTCTGATGTCAATTGATGCTTGGAAACAAAATCCAACACCTGATGTTTTGTATCGCCATTCGTGTTTGACATTAAGTTGATGATGTTATGGCCTGTCGTTCTTGTCCGATTGTTCGCCATTCATGTCTGGTTGATGATGATGGTTTGCCATTCTTGTCTGACTGTGCGTCATTCTTGTTTGGTTGATGATGATGTCATGTCATTCTTGTTTGACTGTCCGCCATTCTTGTCTGGCTGATGATGACGATTTGTCATTCTTGTTTGAGTGTCCGTCATTCTTGTCTGGTTGTTCGCCATTCTTATTTGGATGATGATGATGATTTGTCATTCTTGTCTGACTATGCGTCATTCTTGTTTGGCTGATGATGATGTCCTGTCATTCTTGTTTGAATGTCCGCCATTTTTTTCTGGCTGATGATGATGATTTGTCATCCTTGTGTGACTATGCGCCATTCTTGTCTGGCTAATGATCTGGATGCAATATCAATTGTTGAAGGAAAAGCAGATGTGGTATCCTTGTCGAGGCCGATGCGATAACCTTGGTTGAAGACAACATAGAAGCTTTATCTATTTTCGGGGGGATGCAATATCCTTTGTTGGAGATGACGTAGATGCGATATCTGTTGTCGGGGCAGATGTGATATCCTTTGTTGGAGACGTAGTAGATGCGATATTTGTTGTCGGGGCGGATGCAATATCCTTTGTTGAAGACGACGTAGATGCGATATCTATTGTCGGGGCGAATGCGATATCCTTTGTTGGAGGCGACGTAGATGCGATATCTATTGTCGGGTTGGATGCAATATCCTTTGTTGCAAACGACATAGATGTGATATCTATTGTCGGGGTGGATGCGATATCCTTCGTTGAAGACGACGTAAATGCTAGTGACTCATGTGCATCCCTTGAGTCACTTCCCTAATAGCAAGCATTCTCGGCCATTTGAGCTAGTAGTGCATTAGCTTCCTCAGTCATCTTGTTGAGGAGTTGGCTGCTTGAGGCGGTGTCAATCATTTGCCTCGTCGCCCGGTTAACCCATTGTAGAAGGTATGGGTCAACGGATGAGGCAATTGATCATGATGGGGAGATGCGCGTTGGAGGCTCTTGTAGCACTCCCAAGCCTTATATAGCGACTCCCCAGGCTCTTGTGTGAAGTTCATCAATCGCGTACAGAGGCTAGTAGTTTCCTAAGGCGGGAAGAAACTCTTCAAGAAGGCGGTGCTGAGGGATTCCCAAGTGGTGAAGGAATTCCTTGGACAGTTGTCCAACCACGCCTTGGCCTTCCCTGCCAAAGAGAAAGGGAAAAACCTCATATGTAGATACCCGTCAGTGATGCCATTCATCTTGATCATCCCGCACAGTTCGAGGAAGTTGCAAATATGCTCCAATGGCTTCTAAGTTTTCAAGCCATGGAATTGTGACTGCTCGATATGGTTCAGATATGCCGGTTTGAAATCAAACGTCACAGTGTCACCGCGTCGACAATACAATCGCAAAGCTGCCTGCAGCGGTTGTCGGTGATGTGTACGATAGCAAGGTTCTCGTTGGTGGTGGTAATTCAGCCATCTCTTGTTATCGTCGGAGTCTCCTACGAGCGTTTGCAAGGTTGTGCTTTACAATGAATTCAATTTCGGGGTCAAGAGCCACAAGCAAGTGATCCCTCCTGCGCATGCATAGAAATAAAAAACCAAAGATCAAATGCCCTAGGGTCTACAGTATCCAACAACTAAGGTCGAACCGTCTCAAAAATAATGAAAAACCTAACATAAGACACTAGAGGGCGCAACTCCCCTGCAACGACGCCAAAAGTTTATTTAACATTTTCTTAGCTAACTAAGACAAGGGTTGTATATGTCCGAGGAATTGAGGCTCTAGTACTCTAGTTCGGTCTTTCGAGTTTCAAGAGGTTCTAAAGGTTCGGTTTAGCAAAAGGTTTAAAAATTAAAATCTACTCAATTAAGGAAAACAAGGGCTCGGGGGTAATACCAGGTCGAACCTAACAAAGGACTATGCACGGAAACTGTGGTTTTAGGGGAGATTCATGCTCGACAATTAAGCGTATGGATTGCGTGCATACCAAGCTAGCATCGGCTTCCCCCGCCAGGGTGGTAAACTAATATTCACTTCCTATGCATGAGCTAACATTGATCCTCCTCGCCAGAGTGATGAATTGATGCAATACTTTCCAAAGTCTATTATCACTCCCGTATATGATAGACCTTGATAGTATGAGAAAACAATCTTAAGTAACCAATTCCAATTCCCTTTAGCTAGAGTTAGGATTTGGAATCAATTAAACCACCCTAGCTAGAGTTCCAAATCGATGTTTGAAAAGATCCATAACCTCTCGCCACCCGGTATCCTTCAATTATCAGATGAAAATCTAGGGTGCGACACTAGTCATCTCGCTAATCTCCTTAATCCCACTACTCTTAGCCTAATCCCCCATTAGGGGCGCTAATCACCCCCAACCCTAATGGAACCCCTCTTCTGTCTTCCTACCTCTTTGCGTTACTTTTTGGCATCCAAGGAACCCGGGGGTCACGACCGTGACAATGGTGGTCATGGCCGTGACTCCTCTAATGAAAATTCTTCGTTGTTTTCTTCTGTAATCTCGGGGTTGAGGTACGGTTCTCTTGTCTAGGACCGAGTTTCCTCGGGATGACCCCACTCTTCTGCATTTAGGTTTGAATAGGCCTCGTCTAGTGCACTTTTGCTCCATAAGCACCTAAAGACAACGAAATATGCAAAAGGAAGAAAAAGAAGTAAACATACTAATAAATATATATGGAATCAAGCTAAAACCTAAGGTAAAAGGAACACATTTAGGCTCAAAACCGAGCCTAAACATGTAATTTGAAGAGAAAAAAAATTGACAAGTTCTATAGTTGCAAGTATGGGAAAACAACACACATAAAAAATGAGACTACGAAAACTTGTAGTCTTGAAGTCTCAAAAACTCTCGTGAGTTACCCTACCACAATTACTGCAACTAGTCCTTTTGATGTACCAAGCATAGGAATTTCACAATCATGTACAAGGGTTGTTCAAGACAAGATGAATCACAAACAAGACAAATAATCTCAATCAAACCAACAACCAAGTTTCTTTCATCATCCAAACCAAGCCAAAAATCCCAAAGTACACTTACAATGACAATATAAGTACACACCCATCTATCCCTCTCTTTTTCAAATTGCAAGGAAGAAAAGAGGTTTAGTGCTTGATCATGAATGGTTTGAAGGTGAATCGTGGAGGTGAATTTTGGCGTGGAATAAGGAATTGTCTGTGGGTGAATTGGCTGAAGAATGTGCTCTGAAGATGCAATTGAAGAGGGTTCTACCGCGAAGAGAGGTCCTGGACTGTATTCAATGAAATGGTGGGAAAATTGGAAGAATTTGTTTTTGGTAATTCATTCTATGACGCTGTTGTGTGCTTTATGTGGTAAAAATTGGCCCCTCCCAAGGTTGAAATCATGCTTTGGCTCACTTTACTTGGTAGACTCAGCACAAGGGACATGCTTCTAAGAAAAGGGATAATTGAAGCTCATGCCAATATCTGTCCTCTGTGTGACAGTGCCGTTGAATCTGACACCCATCTCTTCCTCACGTGTTAATTTGCTTGGTTTATTTGGTCAGATGTCATGCAATGCCTTGGGATTATTCTTCAGCAAGAGCAAACTCTCCAAGTTCTGTTTGATCAATGGATGAAGGTGCAGTTCAGCAACAAACTGAGAACCAGCTTTTTGGTGGCTTCATTCTTTACCATAGTGTGGTCTTTATGGAATCACAGGAATGCTGTTGTGTTTGATCGGCTGAATAGGGACAAGAATCTGGTTCTGCAAAATCTGAAATGGAGGGTGGTTTTATGGTCTACTGAGTGGAAAGAAAAACACAATTATAGCATTGACATGGTTGCAATGAACTTCCATAATATTCCCATCTTTTTCCTGTAATTAGGTCTGCTGTGTTGGTTTCAATTGGGCGCGCTGTCTTTGAAATCTGCTGATTTTGGGTGCTTTGGGAGGTTTTTGCTGTGTTGGTTTTAATTGTGTGCACTGTCTCTTAAATGTGCTGATATAGGGTGCTAATATAGGGTGCTTTGGGTGCTGTGTTTTTTAGAGCAACTGTCATACGGGTGCACTGGCATTGAAGTGCTTCTATTGTATTTTTCTTTGTGATGTATTGTGGGGGTCATTCTATCAGTGCTTTGAATTGTCTTGTTGCTTTTTTGAGTCATTGGCTCTGCTTTATTTGAAAGACTATGTCTTTCCTAAATAAAAGGGCTTCGCGTCGCAACCTCTCCAAAAAAAAAAAAAGTACACACCCATCATAAGAGGGTTTTCACAATCACACCAAATTTTTTTCTCTTTTTAGAAAGAAAGAAACTACCTAAGAAAGCAATAAACTAGCTAATAGCATAAAAAAGAAAAATTAAACCAAAGAGGGATTCGATACGTACCTTGAATTCTTGAAAATGTCCCACTTCAATTTTGTAATCGCTTTATGCAATGAAAAATGAGTGCAATTCTAGCCTAAATATTCTATTATACAAAGAATGATTCTACTATGATAGAATGTTATGTATAAACTAATAAGTGCTTAAAAATGAAGCTAACTTATGCAATTACATGATTTCATGTTACTAGTG
This sequence comes from Portulaca oleracea, assembly GCA_029582165.1. Taxonomy (NCBI): domain Eukaryota; kingdom Viridiplantae; phylum Streptophyta; class Magnoliopsida; order Caryophyllales; family Portulacaceae; genus Portulaca; species Portulaca oleracea. The sequence continues at coordinate 10,115,156 of CM055873.1, forward strand.
ATGTAAATCCTATATGAATTAACCTAGAATGCAATTGAATTAAACTAAATGCAACCAACAAGTGCATATCGTACTACTAAACACCAAGCAAATTGATTCATCTCACAGTATGCATCGAGTAATCAACACAATCAACCACCATGTCAATTAAATCGCACCTCACAACAAGCTTCGAAATCCTCTCCCTCATGCTTAATGCTTTCAGTGTCCCCAATGAAATGTGTATGCAAGCCTTGAGTTTGTCATCACATATGCACTATTGTCTGTATCAATCGCTATTGTCTTTTCTCTCTCTCTCTCTCTCTCTCTCTCTATCTCTCTCTCTCTATCTCGTCGATGCTTGCAACCCCCTTACCCTCTTTCGCACTTGCCACCACCACCATCTTCAACCACTACCACCACCATCTGCGACCACCACCACCATCTCTAGCACCACCACCATCACCTCTGGCCGGAGCCCCGACGCCAACACCCGCCACCACCACCAATGTGATAACTATTAGTCGCTGCTGCCTGTATCAATCGCAAACTTAGCGACTGATAGTTATTGGTCACCCAGACCCACAAGTGACTAACATTCAGCGACTAATAGCTATCAGTCGCTAATATCAGTTGCCTGCTTCCTCTAGCGATCGATAGAGGCCTCCAACGAGCAATAATAACGGTCTCCGCAGGCCGTTTATGTTGTAGTGATTCTCAAGTTCTCCTCAATTCAGAGATGGTCAACTAAGCCCTCAATAGTAATAGAATCCTTATAATGTATCAAAGTCTTTTTGGTTTCTTTCCTTGAAGGTGGAAGTTTGCCTACAATTGAAGAAGCAATATACGCCTTATCTATGTGGATATTGTGTTGTTTAAAGTTGCTTAATTAGTATATGTTGAATCTCATGAAATTGAGCAAGAACTTTCCTACCCTTAACCATCTTAAAGTTATTAAATTGGCTAACAATAAAGTTCTTACTTGTGGCGTCTTCTGACACATACTCTTCGAGCATCTCCCAAAGCTCCTTGGTGGATTTCGCATGATGGTAAACATCGAAGAGAGAATCCGTCATCCTATTCAGAATGTGACATTGAGAAATGTAGTCATCGTTCTCAATCTTGAGTCGATGCCTTGTTTGCTCTAGTGTCTCATCGTCATCTATCCCCGGAATCTCTTGAGCGAGTATGTAAACCACCTTGAGAGTGTAGAGCATGAGATGCGTCTTCTTTTGCCACCTCTGAGAAGCGATCCCCTCGAACTTCTCTAACTTTTGAAAGTTGTTGGTCATGTCTTTCAAAGAATGAGACATCATGATAAAGCTTAAGATTGTTGGAACAAGATGGGATAAACATGGTCAAAGAAACAAGATAGGGGATCACTTGGGTGGGTCGGAGTTATGGGTTCAACCCACACCCCTTAACGCTTATTCACAAGATCGTGAAAAAACTCAAGGGTAAAACCTAACTATTTATTGACAACATAACAAGGTATCTAAAGAAACTCTCAAGAGGTTGTTGCATTTCAACACCTTAAGAATGTGTTGAAGCTCTCTAGGATAGAATAAGAGGAGTGATGGTGTGTGTTTGATGAATGAAATTTATCCCTTTTATAGTGGAGTAGAGCATCCAAAGTTGCCTCATAAATCCCATGATTTAAGAGCATGATCCATGAATAAATCCCTACATGCTAATACTAAAGGCTAGAATCTAGGAAATTCAAATGTCACGGAGCTGGGCACTGGCACGGTCCGTATCACTTGGGCATGGTCCGTTTCGCACCAAGCACGACCCGTGTTAGGCATACATCATCTGTGTCATCCCAGTTTCTTTCTTGAGCTACTGGTCACTGACATGACCCTTATCATCGTAGTTTCGGTTCCGATGCTTATGTTGACCTTTGCAATCAACTCCTTGCTTATGTTTAGTGAATTTTCAACCTTAATTGACCTTTTAACTTATGAAATACTCCAACAATTCTTTGAAATATGTGGTACTTGGTTGAGAAATTTATGCTACTTTTGTGCTTGTTCTTCCTTTTGTGTTTTGGTTCAAGGTTTGATTTCTTTAAATCTAGTTTTGAATTTTCTTGGTTTCTATTTGAAAGTCGTGAATTCTGGGTTGGAAGATGAATGCTATTTGTTTATTCCCTTTTTATATGATTGGAAGAATACACTCCATCTTATTCGAGTTTGTACTGTGAATATTCACGAATAGTGATTTAATTTATGTGTTGTTGAAGGATCATTTCTTATGATTGATTTTATGGGCCTAATTTATGTGTTAAATATTCAAGTGTATCTTTAGTTTCATTGTTTATTAAGGCTCAAAATAATGAGAGAAAAGAGAAATTTAATGTGAAGAGTGTTGGAATTATTTCAAGAGTCATAATGAATCGAGTGGAACAAGTATAAGGATCATATATAAGATAAAATCAAGAATATGATCAACACAGATGAGTTTGAGACCACGGATCACGTAGGTCTTCAGAGAGCATAAAAACCAACTCTGGGCTCAACACGGATTGTGTTAAGGCAACACGGTCCATGTTGCTTCAACACGGACCGTGGTACAGTCAACACGGACCAGGTTGAGTGCCAGAATCAGTTTTTAATGCTAACGACTATATAATCTTATGTATTAAGTTTTTGATATCAATAATATGTCTGATATTATTGTATTCCAACAGCTATATTCCTTGACTTAGTCAAGGTTTTAATCCTCATTAAGGGTATGATTAAGGGTTGGAAGTCTCTTATAAATAGGAGATTTGAGATCATCATCTTCTATCATCTTAAGCTAATCACATTCTTCATTATTGTCTAAACTACAATTATACTTGAGTGACTCAAGTGAGAAACCATTTTCTTGAGTGTTACAAGTGCTAAGCTTTATCCCTTTGAACATTTACGGTATAGTAAATAGTTTTTAAGGAAAGTGAGTACAATCCACGACTCTTAGCGATATCCAAGCGAGTTTCCATTATTTTTTTATACCATTTACTCCCTTTCTTCCAACAATCTTAAAAACTATTTAGTTATGGCCTCGCTTCGTGATATGTCTAGCAATTTCCAAAAGCTAGAAAGTTTTGAAGGAGTGGATTTTCGGCGTTGGCAAAGCAAGATGCATTTCTTGCTAACTACTCTCAATGTGGCCTATGTGCTCAACATTGACATTTCTCCCAAGGTGTCTCAAGAACCTTTGACCGAGAAGGTAACTGCCGAGGAGTCTGCCAAAGATGCAACCGAGAATACTTCCATAGGTGGTGAAGATAAAGGAAAGGAACAAGGAATGGACAAGACGCCCACAGAAGATGCGGAGACTACTCGGCAAAGGCTCAAGATGGAGAATGACAACTATATTTGTAGAGGATGCATTCTCAACGGGATGAGCGATACTCTCTTCGATTTCTATCAACATGTAGAGACAACAAACAAGCTTTGGGAAATGCTTGAGGATAAGTATATGTCGGAAGATGCATCAAGTAAGAATTTTCTTGTTAGTCAATTCATGAAGTTTAAGATGGATGATATTCAACGTATTTTGAGTAACTTCAAGCAACACAATTTGAACATGGATGAATCTATAATCGTATCTTCCATTATTGACAAGTTACCTTCTTCTTGGAATGACACTAAAAGGACACTCATGCATTGTAAAGAGGCTATGTCTCTTGAGGGTTTGGCTAACCATCTTCGGATTGAAGAAGAGTTACGCCTACAAGATGGTACCAAAGAGCAATCTAAGGTCCATGTTGTGCAGGAGAATAAGGGAAACAATAATAAGAATAAGAGCCACAACAAAACTAGAAAGGAAATTCAATGAAAAAATCAATGAAAAAAGAAGCATTGTCTTTTGAACAAAGACACATCTAAGGGCAAGAGTAAGGATAAGGAACCCAATTCCTTATTAACATGTTTTCCATTGGCTGTAATGATTGGTACATAGACTCAAGCGTGTCAAGGCATATTTGCATTGACAAGAGTTTATTCAAGACTCTCAAATCGGCGGATGACGATGTGAAACTCTATATGGGCAAAAACCATCCGATCAAAGTTGAAGGCATAGGGGCAAGTGGAATTAGTTTTCACTTCCAGTAAATCTATGCTTTTGAATGATGTGTATTTAGCTCCGGAAGTTTATAAGAATATTGTATCCGATTATCTTCTTAGCAAGTTTGGTTTTCTGCAAGTTTATGATGAAGATAACTACGTACTTTCCAAGGGAGGGACTTTTGTGTGGAAGGGATATGCTTATGGAGAGATGTTTAAGTTGAATGCTAAAAGTAATAAAGATGACATGATCTCCGCTTATATGCATGTGTCTAGTTTGAATAAGTCTTTTTTATGGCATGCTAGATTAGGACATGTGAACTTTAAAAAGTTAAAGGAATGTCTAATCTTAATTTGATTCCTAAGTTGAATGATGACATAGAAAAAGTGTAAGACGTGCATGCTTAACAAAATCACTAAAAGTTCATTCTCAAGTATTAAAAAAACTTCTAAATTACTTGATTTAATTCATAGTGATTTAGGAGATTTTCATAGTACATCTTCTATGGGTGGTAAAAAGTATTATGTGACTTTCATTGATGATTATTCTAGATATTGTCAAGTTTATCTTTTGAGTTCTAAAGATGAAACACTTGTGTACACACCGGATTTTTGGGACATAAATATGTAGCATATCTATGTAAAGGAAGCAGAAACAGAGAAAAAGAAGCTGATCGATAAGCTACTTCAAACATCTAGGTTTTAGCATAGTATTTATATATTTTTAATGTAATTTTTATTATTATCTTTTTATGTATTTTTAGTTAGAAAATATGTAAATAAGGGTAGCCGAACCCAAGCGAAGACACTTACTCGCATGTACTCTATATGCTCAAGTTTACATGGGAAATTGCATGCACAACCTTTACGTAATTAAAATGATAAATTCAGCCATGCATGCCATGCATAAGCTACGTAAAGGTGACATGCAAAGGAGCTCCGAGAGGTCTCAAGTTCAAAGCCTCACAAAAGCATCCAAAAATATCTCATATACATCAAATAAAGCCCCACCGTCCAAGAGTGTGAACATGTTAACTTCGAAGTCTTCCTTTCATACCTCACTGTCCAAAGTATGCATGAAACAATCAGATTCATTCCCCCTCCACCTGGTGGCCGATCGGCCTTGATGGTTGACCACACGTGGTTCAGTCACCATGAGCCACCGTCCACCCAAGAATATCTCCCCCTTGCAGCCTTGCAGTCTGTGCATGTTGATTACGAATTGAATATGATTGAAAGGGAAGTGTATGTGAATGTAAGTGCATGTATCCCCTAGCCCTCCGCAAGCCTATAAATACTTCCTTTTGTTGTAGCCAAACTCACTCAATGACTCACCAACTCATTCACTCATTCATCCCTAGCTTCTTCCTCATGCACTCTCAATTCTATCATTCTCCTATTTCTATCATCATCTCTATTCTAGTATCATCACTTTACCATCTTTCCTATAATCTTTCCACCACTTTGTTACCTCCATAATCTCCATTTCTATCATTCCCTAATCCTCTAAAACCTCATCCTACCTCATCTCATAGAAAACCAACAAAAAGTATCCTAAAAACACCACTAAAAACCCATAAAAAGCTCTTTTTCCTACACTTTTTCTATCACCTTTCCACCTCATTCTTACCATCATAATCTCTATTCATACATCTTCTTTAATCCCCTAATCCATACTCTCATTTTATTCTCCCTTATCCCTACATAAATCTCCCATAAAACCTCCCAAAAACATCACAAAACTATCCCAAAAACCCTCAAAAAAGAGTTCCTTTTTCCTATCCTTCTCCATCACTTTCATACCATTATTATCTCCATCTCTCCACTCCTTTAAGCCCCTTTATCTACATTCTCATCTTACCTTCCATTATCCCCCCATAAATCCCTAAAAGCTCCACAAAAAGCCTACCTGTCTTCTACCCAAAATCTTCACAAAAAGCCTCTTTCTACCACCCTCTTACCTTTTTTTTCCACACTCATTTCCATCCTTTTTTGACACTATTTTGGTATCTTTAAGAGGAGTATTCAAGACTTTCAAAGACATTCAAAGAGGCTTCTACAAGGGCTAGGCAAGGCTTCCCTTCAAAAAGGTAATGTAAGCTTTTAAGTATTTCCCTTTTATGTAAATAAAGTGTACATCTTGTACTTTTTTTCATTCTTATTTTTGCATGTTTAATGAAGTAATTCTATAAAGTTTTTATTTATCTCCATTCCAAACTTTATTAAAAACACACTTAAAACTTTTAGTAGAGTATTTCCTTTTGTGAGAGGCGAACTCAAACGGTTCATACCTTTCGAGTTCGTAGCCTTACCCCCGGATCCATTCTTGGGTTTTGCAGGAGGAGTGTTTGTTGTTTTCCTTTTGGTTTTGTCTTGGCTTTTCCCTTAAAAATTCGGGTGGCGACTCCCATTTGAAACCAAAGCACATCGGATTTCATAAACTATGGTAAAACATGGTTTTACAATGTGCCAATGCAACTCTAAGGTTTTCTTTGTATATTTCTAAATAATAATCGCATAAATCACGTTCTTTCGAGCCTAACATTTAAATGAGCAAGTTGGATTAAATTTATAAGAGTTTGGAACAAGTGGATGTTCACTCTTAAAATTTTAATTCAACGACTCATGAAATGCCTAAAGTAAAGGGAAAGTGATTTTACAAATTATTATTCCTGAAATATATGATTAGTCCCTTAAAGCGTTATCAAAGGTTCTAACCCCAACACAAATCTTCAAATCACACCCCCAATCCGCGTGGACTTTCGGAAGCCCGAACGGTGAGGAAAAATGTCCACAACTTGAAAAGTTTAAGGTTTACAAAACTAGATGTGAATTACAATGTGAGACCTTGATTAAAGTTTTAAGATCGGGTAGAGGAGGGGAATATTATGATCCAAAGTTTTTCCAAGAAATGGGGCTTGTTCATGAGACAACTGCCCTGTATACACCACAACAAAATGGGGTTGCGGAAAGAAAAAATAGGATTTTAAAAGAAATGGTGAATTCTATGTTGTCTAACTTTGGTTTAAGTAATGGATTTTGGGATGAAGCCATGTTAACGGCTTGCTATATTTTAAATAGAGTTCCGTTTAAAGGGAATTCTAGTAGCCCATATGAGTTGTGGAACAAAAGGAAACCAAATCTAAAGTATTTTAAGATTTGGGGTTGTAGAGCCATTGTAAGGGTCCCGGAACCTAAGAAAAGAAAATTAGGTTAAAGGGGAATTGAGTGCATCTTTAGATGGCAAAGCTTATAGGTTTTTGGTGGTTGAGCCAAATGAGTACATATCGGTAAACACCGTTATAGAATCAATAGATGTAATTTTTGATGAGACTAGGTTCTCTTCAATACCTAGACCTAAAGATATGGCTCAAGATATTGTTCCATATATTGAGCCTTGTGATGAGAATCGTGAGGATACATCCATACAAGATGATCTTCCAAATAATGATGTAATTCATGATGAAGAAGATGAAAGTATTGAATTAAGAAGGAGTAAAAGATCAAGGAAACCAAAGGATTTTGGTTCGGACTTCTATGTTTATTTAGTAGAAGGTTAAAGGGACTCAGTTGAAAGTGAGATCCTATGTATGTACAACATAGATAAAGATCCAAAGACTTTTAAAGAAGCTATGCAATCTCATGACGCTTCTTTGTTGAAAGAAGCGGTACAAGATGAGATTGATTCTATAAGGAAAATAATGTTTCGATATTGGTAGACCTTCCTCCAGAAAGTAAACCAATTACCTCTAAATGGATCTTTAAAAGAAAAAGAAGAGCAAATGGTACCGTTGAGAGGTATAAAACTCGAGTAGTTGTAAGGGGTTTTACTCAAAAGTATGGTATTGACTATTTTGATATATGTGCATCGGTAGCTAGGATAGCCTCGATACGTGTGTTGTTGGCTTTAGCTACTATCCATAAGCTATTAATCCATCAAATGGATGTCAAAATGACATTCTTAAATGAAGAGCTAGAAGAGGAGGCGTATATAGAACAACCCGAAGGGTTTGTTGTTGAAGGTCAAGGGAAGAAAGTTTTTACACTTATAAGGTCCTTATATGGACTTAAGCAAGCATCTGAGCAATGACATCAAAAGTTTGATGAAGTAGTGCTTTCAAGTGGATATAAGATCAACGAATCTTATAAGTGCACATACTATAAGTTTGAGAATGGTAAAGGGGCGATTATGTGCATATACGTTGATGACATGTTTATCTTTGGGACCAACATGGAACAAGTTAATAAGACCAAAGAATTTCTATCCTCGAAGTTCTCTATGAAGGCCATGGTTGAAGCATATGTAATTTTTGTTATTAAGATCATTAGAAATAATGATGGAATAAGTTTATCACAAGAGCATTATGTTGAGAAAATTTTAAATACGTTCGGAGGTGAGAATGTATATCCGGTAAGTACACCTTATGATCCAAGTAAGAAACTAGAGAAGAATATGGGTTCTTCAGTTGATCAACTTGAATATGCTAAGGTGTTAGGAAGTCTCATGTATGCAATGACAAGTACAAGACCAGATATTGCTTATGCAATTGATATGTTAAGTAGGTTTACATGTAATTCGAGTCATATGCATTGGTTTGTTATTCGGAGGGTATTAAAATATCTAGCTGGTACTAAAAGTTATTAACTCACTTATAATGAAGAACGTTCGGTATTAGAGGGTTATTCGTATACGAGTTAAATAAATAAAGGAGATTTCTCTTCTACCACTGGATGGGTGTTCCTATTGGGAGGTGGAGCACTTTCTTGGGGATTTAAAAAATAAGCTAATATAGCTTACTCCACTATGTCTTCGAAATTAGTAGCATTATATGCTGCTTGTAAGGAAGCAGAATGGTTAAGGAATTTATTATTGGAAATACCTATTTCCTATAAGCCAATGGCGCCTATCACAATTCATTGTGATAGCAAGACTACTCTTGATGTTGTATATAGTCATGTTTACAATGGCAAGTCAAGGCACATTGGTTTAAGCTCGCCTATGTACACCAACTAATAAGGGACAGAGTAATGACTTTAAGGTTTATCAAATCAAAAGAAAACCTAGCCGGTCCTTTAACCAAAGGATTGTCTTGAGATTTGATAAAAAGTACTTCAAAGGGGATGAGTTTAAGTGTAGATCAAATTTCTACTAATCACAACAAAGACTCAACTTTACGAATCGGAATACAACCGATTTCTAAAGTTCAAATGAGTATAGAGTTGTCTAAATTAGTCAGAAACATCAATTTTTATCAAGGTCAAGTGATGCTTAGAAATTTTTAATGACAAGAGGTTGAGTAGTAATACTCTTAAATAGACTTTGTGGAAGGCCTAATTATAGGGGTCGTATATTACAAAGTTTACCTATGTAAGTGTTATGTGTGGCCTTATAAAGGAACTTTGAGCTAAAGTTCCGAAACACTTATGAAGGATAAGGACATAAGGCCGGATAACAGTGTTGAAGTATCAACACTTGAGATTATAAATATATGTATATTATGAGCATAGTTGGTCAATATAAATCCAAAGTTCAAAGACATGTCTACTTTGTTATTTGGATTCAATTTTAGCTCATATATACTAAATGAAAAGTTCAAGGAGCAATGTACTTTTCATTAGGCATATGTTTGTGGGTTTCTTGGGTGATTACAAGTTAAGGTATATCGCAAATAGTGGGGGTTTTTCTCTCGTTAAGCAAGCTCATTTCAAGGGTTTTTATATTCTTGAAATGGCGGGGCATTTTTGGAATTATTTCAAGAGTATACAATGATTATATACCATAAGAAATCGTGTGGAACAAGTGTAAGGATCATATATAAGATAAACATCAAGATTATGATCAACACGGATGAGTTTGAGACCAACACGGATCGTGTAGGTCTCCAGAGAGCATAAAAACCAATTTTTGGTTCAACATGGATCGTGTTGAGGCCGGTCCGTGTTGCTTCAACACGGACCATGGTACGGTCAACACGGACAGTGTTGAGTGCCGAAATCAGTTTTTAATGCTAACAACTATATAATCTTATGTATTAAGTTTTTGATATCAATAATATGTCCGATATTATTGTATTCCAACAACCATATTCCTGACTTAGTCAAGGTCTTAATACTCATTAAAGGTCCTTAATCATCCTTTTTGATTAAAGGATATGATTAAGGGTTGGAAGTCTATTATAAATATGAGACATTCCAAGTCGTTTGAGATCATCATCTTATATCATGTTAAGCTAATCACATTCTTCATTCTTGTCTAGACTGCAAATATACTTGAGTGATTCAAGTGAAAATCCATTTTGTTGAGTGTTACAAGTTCTAACCTTTATCCCTTTGAACATTTACGGTATAGTAAATAGTTTTTAATGAAAGTGAGTACAATCCATGACTCTTAGCGATATCCAAGCGAGTTTCCATTATTTTCTATATCATTTAGTCCCTTTCCTCCAACAAAGAGAGAGACAATTTATGGGTATGAGCAATCGAGGATTAATATGGAGGAAGGAGAGGGGCATGTGCTGAGAGAGGTGGGGGCGCTCCTTGCTGTTGATTTGGCATCCAAGGTGTCTGGTCAAATAAAATTAAAAATCAGTCAAACACAATTCCGACAAGTTAAGTTAGCAAATTACCTAGTCATATATTCAAAACTCGATGGTGGTTTAAAAAAATATAATTATATTTTTTTGACACCACCTACTTACCTACATTAAAAAAATTGTTGTTTTCATGTATTTTAAGAAACTAGAAATCATTAAAATTCAAATTTCCTTTTTTAACTAGAACGTTGATGGACATAGTAGACTTTGAGCGAACAATATGTGTAAAACATGATGCTGCATTCAAGGGAACATCGATTGATCGATAAAAATATCCTTCCCTGTTGGAGACAATGAATAGGACTATAGGAGGGAAAAATAACAGTAAATGGAACAGCAGCCCAAAGTACAGTGAAGATGTCAAAAACCGAAATTAGGGGCCTATAAGTCGTACTCGCCCACACGAGCCAGATATTCAATTCGATCTGCATTTTTTTACAGATGGAGAAATAACACTGCAACATGTTTGGCTTTGCAGTCAGCCTCCTTAATTAATTTAATGAAAAAAAGAAGATAGAAATTACATCAGGGTTTTCAATTTTACTTTTGGCTTATCCTATTTACGTGAATGAGGTTCAGTGACTTCACATAATAAAGTAACAAAAAATTGTGAGAATAACCTTAGAATTTGACAAGTGATCCATATTTATTTAGGTTTTTCGCCACAAATAATCCGTACTGAGGGGCTTGTGATTGAAAATAATTCAAAGTAACTTTTCAGCCACTGACAGTCTGTACTTTTTCACTATTTTCTCATAGCAGTCCAGAGTCAATTTTCGGCACCAGAAAGCTGACGTGGCGACCGGAAAGTATGTTTATTCATACTTCAAAAATAAAATTCCCGACCGCCACATCAGTTTTCCAGTGCCCGGAATTAAATCCGGACTGCTGTGAGAAAATAATGAAAAAGTACAGACAGTCAGTGACCGAAAAGTCACAACCCTCTCAGTATGGATTATTTATTCTTTTGAAATTGAGTCCTCTTTAATTAATTAAAACAAAAAAGTAGATTCTATTGTTGAATATTTGCATTGATAATTTATTGACTGTTTGGATTGATTGTTTGTGTTTACTGTTTGGTAAAGTTATAGTTCCTAAAAATATTTTGTTGAAATTTCATTTGTAGCTTTTATCACAAATTTTTAAAATAATATGTACTATTATTTTGTTGATGACTTGTGTATAACTGTTTGGTAAACTTTAGAGTAAATGGTAATTTCTACAAATAACCAATCCAACATAGTTGCTCATTTAGTCAACCGGACCCAATTAGCCTAGTAAACAGATTGTTTACCAAATCTCCATTAACCGTTTTTTACCTGCGAAATATTTTAATAGGTCATTCAATAGGTTGTTTAAGAAACAACTTCTTTTATGTTTGACAGGAACATTTGAGGTAACATTTATTATTTTGACCGAGTCCAATGTCTAACTAAACAATATGAGTATTCGTAAGCTAACATTTCAAATAACGATTACCATTTCAAGTAGCATTTGTTGAAATATTAATATAATTACCGTTTAGCACTTGAGTAACCTTTCATACTTTTTGTTCAAGCAATGCCATTTTTTTCTTTTGGAAACTATTGATAACCTTTTATACCAATTTACATTTTTCAGCTATCTCAACCGCTAAATTTACGCAATACAATTTTCATTTGAATATCGATCTATCCGCTATCTAAGCCACTCTCTGCTATCCAAACTACTACTTCTGTAGAAGGGGTCAAAGATCAATATACTTTTACTTATTTGTAAAAATATATGAATAATTGGATTGAGCCAAAGATCAATATATTTAAACTTATTTGTAAAAATATGAAAAATTGGATTGCAGTAGGTAGGGCAGATGATAGGGGTTGTATTATATTAAAACAAACTTTAAAAATATATTACAATAAATTGTACCTATTAGACGGTTGAAGATTAATGCATCGTTATCCAGTTAGTCCAAGATAAACGACATTTTGGACTACTATAATTTATTATATGATAGTTTGGAATACAACAACTCTATATATTATAGTTTTGAAATATTATAATGCAATATATCATAGTTTGGACTAGTACAATCCAATATATCAAAAATTGGGATGACTATAATTCTGGTAAAATGTATGAAAACAACCCTCCTTCGTGAATACTATGTAAGAAAATATGATGGCAGTGTACTCAAAATCTGAAATCTAAGGATTCAATAGTTCATCCTATTGTAATACTACATCGATCCGTTCCAAATTAATTGTTACTTTGATTAAATTTTGACCGTTAATTACTAACACATCATAATGAGTTACAACATGAAATTACCGTTATTAGAGAGATATTTTCCTACGAATTATGATAGAGGTAATTTTATACTATAACTTACTGTAATTTGTGAATATTTAACGGTCAAAATTAGAAAAAATGACAATTAATTTGGAACTGAGGAAGTATATTTTCAAACTTTGACTTGCCATTGTCCCAAGTCCTTGGACTTATTGTAATCCAGTCTTCCTAATAATATTTGCCTAGGCCATGTGTAATGGCATACTCAAAGCCAAAAGTATGGAGGAGAGAGAAAAAAATAAAAGAAAAAAGGGGAGGAAATAAAGTAGAAGGATGAAGCCGCATCCTTGCGAAAAATTTGGGTTTTAATTCGTCAAAAACCAAGGCCCAGTCGCAGGAGGGGGTGGGGCGGCGGCGATGAACTGCACAACCCTTTTTTTTGAGTCTGGCGCGTGCAGTTCACACGCTATAGGGCGCGTCTGGCCGAGGTGGCGTGGGGCTTGCCTCTGCCTCAACTTTTTATTATTTTTTTCTTTTTTTTTCCTTTTCTTTCAGTTTCTTTTGACTTTCTTTTGTTGTTTTTATTTTATTTTAATTTATAATTCAAAATTTTGTAATTGTAATATTTTTTTAAAAAAAATATTTAACAAATATAAATTGTATTAAAATAATTTTGAGTTTGTAATATTTTTCAAAATCTTGTTTCCATAGTAAATTAATTTTTTTTGTTTCCATTGTAAATTTAATTTTCAAAATTTTGTAATTGTATTAATTTTTTTTTAAAAAAAGTTATATAATTTTAAAAAATAATAATTTTGAGTTTGTATTATTTTTCAAAATTTTGTTTCCTCTTTAATTCAATTTAATCATTTATTGAAAATAATTATACTTTACAAGTGAGTCCCATAATATAGTAAAATATTACCCCCTACCCTACTCACCCTTCACTTAATGTTCTAATTCCAAGGACACCTTTTCCAATAACATATTCTAACACCCATTAAAATAATAATATTTCTACTATTCATACCCCACTCATCCATCAAATCTAAGGACACCATTACACATAGCCTTAATTTATCTTGGATTGAAGTAAGCATCTAGTAGTTTGATAGGTCTAGCTTAGAACATGTACTAATACGATTTGGAAGTGAGCTACGAAGTCTACAAAGAGGCAACATTAAGATAGATGAAAATGACATAGGCGTAGCAATGTCATAATCTCGATAATCTCATCAGTTTTTGTCTTCCAATACTCCATACCATACCCAAAAGAAGCCAGGGGTAAACCGTAAACGGTGCACGAGGCGGGTGTATTCACAGATTACTCGTACCATGAAATTTCATTTTCAACATCATCCTCTCCCTCTTTTACATTAACTTGTGTTTTATGACAATACTTGCATAGTACCTCTGTCAGATACCTAACAGGCTCCTTATTATGTGAATAGAGAAATATATTCATACACATTCTTCATTCCCATCATCCTTTATAGGGACGGGACACGAAAGATCGAGTGTTGTATTTCTGCATGAATTACATTACAGAGAGAAAAATGGAGGTAGTAAGAGAAGGAAGATCATCAACTGGATCAAGAGAAGTAGTTGATAACTCAGAAATGATGAGAAACAAAGTAAAGTTGGTAGGAGCAAGTAGCAGTGTTGATCGTCATCCTTATTTTAAGTTGCGGCATAGGGAGCATGATTATGATGAGCTGGAGCAGCAACACCCAAGGAACAGGTCAGTGAAGATGTTCAATAGGGTTCAAGTTGTGTATTATCTAACTCGCCATGGCCACCTTGAACACCCTCACTTCTTGGAGGTTTCTCACTTGGCTACCCAACCCCTTCGCCTTAGAGGTATCTATATCTATATATGTTTCCCTAATCAAACACTTTACCCCACTTACAATTCACATATATTTGTGCTTGAAATAATTTGAGATTCTCATTGCCTTGCAGATGTCCTGGAGAGGCTAACACTTCTCAGAGGGAAAGCAATGTCTACTCGATATTCCTGGTCTTGTAAAAGGTGTATGTATCTCATATATATATGTACAAAAAATCCCTTTATGGTTCTTACTACTATTACCATTAACATATAGTTATACACTTAATTTGATCATGCCATTATTCTCATCCATGTAAAATTAGTACTGATGAATATGTACAACTGTAGGAGCTATAAGAATGGATATGTGTGGAATGACTTGAGCGAGAATGATGTAATTTATGCCTCTGATGGTTCCGAATACATACTCAAAGGGTCTGAACTCGTATCTCACACAGATATCACTGGTTAGTAGTCGATTTTGTTTAACAGATTGGTGAAACACAAAAAAACATTCACGCAAAGGGAAAATTTTTTCATGATTTGAAGTCTTGGTAAACCCTTGGCAGAAATTAGAGCGCAAGAGCTACAACTCAAAGGGAGGGAGCAGAGGAGAAGCAGTGAAGTGAAAACCTTGCCAAATGGATTGGTGATTAGGACAGCAGTTGGACACAGCTTCAGACAAACTGCTGCTGTTGCTGGTAGTAACACTGAATCACGAGCTCAAAAGTATTTCGAACAAAGTCATAACAATGAGGATGATGATGAAGAGAAGGTGGAAGATGATGAGGAAGAAAAAGGCAGCTGCAATAGCTCAAACCCTCCATATCCAGCACTACCTATTGATGAATGCCCTTTGATTATGCAGACAGAGCATGATGAATCGTATTCCCTTCCTTCTACCTCTTCCACCAACTCTGACAAGCTGCCAACTGCACCTCCACCTCCACCTCTACCACCACCACCGGCAACACCTTGTTCCGTACCATCCAAACAGGATGGGGACCCGTATGGGTTAATCCGCAATCCGGTTCTCCAGCTCATTGCGTGTGGTGGGGGATCTATTGCAGCCAAATCCAAAACTAAAACCGTCAATGGTAAAGCAAGCAACAGCAACGGCAACGGCAACAGCAACAACAGTAGCAGTGGAAGCAGTAACAATAGCTTCACCTTCGACACCATGAGGACGTCTATCATGCCCTGCTTCAAACACCAGTTGAGCATCAAAGGCGGGAGTTTGAGTGATTCTGCTAGTTTAAGCATGTGCAATGCAAGGACTCACAGTAGTAGCGTTAAAGATCAATGCCCCTGCAGCTGTAAGACAGAGGAACGACGGGTTAACAAGGAGGTAGATGATGAAGATATGATCATGGTAAGGTACATGTCTGAGAATCCCAGGTTTGGAAACCTGCAATCTCAAGAGAAAGAGTACTTCAGTGGCACCCTTGTTGAGACCATGCCCACCTACAATCTTCAGCATACCCCCTCCTCTGCTCTTGCTCAACAATCACAGCCTCCTGTTTTCACCAAATCTTCCTCATATAATGAGCGAAGGTACTTTCTTGGTGTTTATTAATCATATTTTAGAATGTGTTAATTGTTTTGGCATGAAATACTTCTTTATTGATTGGTTAATGATGGTTGTTTAGCAGTTCCAAGTCTGGGCTACAGGCAGCAGCAGCAGAAGAACAAGATAACGAGAAAGACAGCGTCAAAATGAAGGGGTTCATCAAATGTATTCCTCGAAGGAAGAGTTGTGGATCCACTTCTTCCAAATCCAACAAATTATGAGCTACAAATTTGGTTCTTCTCAAGTCCATGAGCTTTTAGGAATTGCTCTTTAAGTAGCAATTATAGTCATATAGGCTATAGAAAACGAATGTAATCGTATAGTAGTAGCTGGCTGTGTTGTTTGGTTAGCCCCTTGGTTGATCTACGGCCAGTAGTTGTACTAGAAAGCATAGTTGTCCTCGCATTGACTTGGATTCAAATTCCGTTCTTGCTCTTCAAGTCCTGTGCATCAAATGCTGGAAAGAGTACTCACAGAGAATTAAATTTAAGTTTAGGGAGTGATTTTGAGGGAATTGAATTTCAGCCAAAAAAAAAAAAAAAAAGAAGGAAGGATGAGGGTGATTCAATGGATTGAAATTCGGAGCAATCTATGAATGTATTGAATTATTTGAATCTGATCATTAACTAATCCTTAAGCCATCCTTTAAGTTTTGGGTCAATCTAGTGTTGATTTAATCCGTGTGAAAAAAATATGGTCAAGTGATTCTCACAATTGAATTGTGGTTATATGGCGTTTGCTCAAGCCTAATTGATCACACCACTTGATGGTGGACTCCTACTGTTAACACAAATTTCGAGCCTGAAATAAATAAAGACAAGAAATAGGAGAAACAAATTAATTTGTATTGATATTTAAATGTGTGCGGTACAATCTCTGTATTAAATACAATAAAGTAGTCCTCTGATTCGATCTACTGAAATTTGGGTGAGCCGAGGGCGCGGAAGCTTAATCTCGATCTCGAATAGTTCAAAAACTCTATAGCAGTTCTTGAGCTGAAGGTCTTAAGCGTTGACCTCCTTAGTGCTTAGTAGCTGGAGGCTGCTCGAGGGTTGACCGTTGGTTGCTGTTCTTCAAATTCTTGGATGCGAGGGCTTGAGTGCTTGGTCTCGATCGATGAACCAGACGAAGAAGACGACTGCAGTCTTTGATGCGAAGAACAAAAGTTGTTGAACTAGCCGACGTTAGTCCTTGCCGCTTGTAGCTGGAGAGCGTCTGTAGTTCGATCTTTTGAAGGCTTTGCAAGTGTTGCTGAAGAACTCTGAAACAGTTCTTGATCTTGATGCGGTAGTGGCTTGAAGATTCAATCTTGAACTTTTGCAGACTTTGATCCTTGGCGCTTGGTAGCTGGAGATTGCTGACAGTTTGATCTTCTGAAGCCTCTGGAGTGCAGAATGCCGAATGCCGAATGCCGAATGCCGTCGAGGTAGATTGCAGTGTGTGTTGAAAATGAGGGAGATGATCTCTATTTATAAGCTCTGGAGGCATAGGCTTGCCTAGGGTTTGAAGTTGAGGCTTTGAAAGTTAATTAATTATTCCTTTAACTTTAAATAAAGAAATAATTAATATTTTCTGCATCATTTTTGACACGTGTCATGATATTATTGGCCGGGATGCATTCCCATTTAAAGTTCAATTAAATGGACCGCCGTAATTAATTTAACACGTGGCGTATAATAATTGGCCAAATAAATTCAATTTAATTTCTACATGTCATTTTTTAATTGGTCGACAAATTTTTGTCTTCTACACCTACCAATCCAATCTAGTTCATTCAAGAATCACCTTTGCGGATGACCTACTATATGCAGAATAAGTAAATTCCACCAAAACTTTATAATGGAAGTTTAGTAGCAATTCAAGTATGAGAAGTTGTTGGATTATGTTATTACTAGTCTTACACCCGTGCTATGCACGGGATTAAATAAAATAGTTATTTTAATTTTAAAAAGTTAAAACGATAATATAATACAATTTAGAAATAACAAAACATTATACTATGAAAATATACAATAAAAGATTGATATCTTGAACAACAACCAAACACTCCACACATAAATTATAAGCTTACCATGTAATACTCCTTACAAATATATATTTTTTTTCGAGGATTAGTGGTCTATAGTGATACCTACTTTCAGATTTTATATTTTAGTATTCTCTACTTTTTCTTGTATTTTGGTGGTCCTAGAAAAAATCAAAATTGTATTGTGGTACCAAATCTATCTCCCTATTTACTAAAAGAATCTTTAATTATTTTTTTTGATAATCCTAGTAATTATTATGACTTTTGTGAGGGATTAAGGGGGAAAAATCATAAAAATTGGAAACAAATCGGAAAAAATGGGACAAACAATATAAATTCACTTAAAATCGTAGGAAAGTATTGTACTAAATTTTAGAGCAAATGCAAATCAAAATATATGATATTTAGTTATTGATTCGATGACATCCTACCAAAATACAATTTTTCATTTTTTAAGACCATCATGATATTTTTTTCAAAAAAGTATAAATTACTTACACGAATTAGATTGTTTACAGTAGAAAGGAAAAAGTAAAGAAACGGATCCTTGAGTCGTGTTTTATGCCTTCTGAACAAAGAAATCTCAACACATAGAAGATCAAAAAATACAAGCTCTTGGCCGATCTATCCACAACGAAAACTCAAGCATGAAGCCAAAATGTAGACCACTGCGCCACTCTATGACCCACCGAGTCCTAGTATTATTGAATCTAACGGAGGATTATATCAGTTCTTCAAAGTGTAATTGCACATGCTTACACATCTTTAACTTCGAGAATCTTTTCATGCCTCTAGCTTTTGCAAGTGCCCTTAGTTCTGCTAGTTTTATTGCATTCAAATCCTTGAGTTCAATATAAGGATTTGTTGCCTATTTCTCAACAAAATTATCAACTTTAGTCTTCAAATAACATGGAAAGCTGGAAACTCAAAACATAGAAAATATTACTGAAACCCAAACCAGATGAGAATGAAACTGTAATTATTTATATGAAAACAATAGTTGATGAACCTTTTATCCTAAACATTCTTGGAATTGAAGGTAAAGTCTAAAATTAAAGACATGAAGATATGGATACTAACTAAAGCATAACAGGCCAAACTGGCCAACACTTCTGATTTGGAAACAAAGTGAAACAAAACCAATATATAGCAACTGAAAAATTGAAATCGCATAAAACAACACGAAATTAGGCCACGATTGAATCAAAAAGCAAGAAAGCGGTACAATTAAATACCAACCAAAACCCCAAAATAAAATCAAGAAACACCAAAAATCAATACAAATACCAACCAAAACCCCAAGATGGAACGAAGAAGCACAAAATCAAAGTTGGAAACATTAACTCGTCAAGGGATATATAGACTAAAACAATGATTTAAATGTGTGAAGAAAAACTAAATCAAATCAGAACACTAAAATCCTACCAAACTCCTATTTCAACATCTTCGTTCAGATCGCTAGCGCCTTACATATAGTCGCCAAATTGTAATTTGGATCTGGTATCGGTGAACTTGATGCTAATAGAAACTAAAAACAACCCACAGTTAAATAAAAAAGCACCTTAATATATATACCTTAATGAATTCTGATATATATACATCTAAACTTAAGCGACAAATATGGAGATAATAAATATATATACATCTATAATACACCATTGTAGCACCTTGATATATTTTAATATATACTTACCTTATCTAGGGGTTAGTTACCGAAATAATAGGAAAACATTAGAGGTAGACTAAAAATTAAAAATAATAAAAGTTTTACTAAAAGATTTTTATATTAAAATAATAATTATATACCACACACTATCATTCACAGGTGTATAAATTAAAGCCTTCTCAATAATTATTAAATGTATAAATGATAATTAAATCTTGAATTCTAAATTAATAATTATTTGTAGATTTGATCAGAATTCAATGGTTGTTTCAAATGTGGATAGTTGATAGATGGGAAGAAAATGAAAGATAATTCGATATTTATATATTACATTGACAGGTAGACTCCTAATTAGATTTGGGTGGGAGGTTGATTCTTAGTTAGATTTGGGTGGGAGTTAGACTCTTAATTGGGTTGGGAAGTAGATTTCTAATTAGATAAGGTAGACTGTCAATCTGATTAAACTTCTTATTATTTAAATCGATTTTTTATTATTATTTCATGGGGGGAATTTTTTATTATATTTTAAAATCGAATTTTTTTCTTTAATATGATTGACCAATAGCCCCTACAATCACTCTGGGTTGAGTATTTCAAATTTAAAATATATTATTTTATATTATTATAGATTTGCTATTTTGAGTTTTAACCCAAACTTTATAATTATGATTTTAAATTTTTTCTATTCCTAACTAATAATAGAGTTTCATTATTTTTTTTAAAAAATAAAGTATATATATGGCATAATTTTACACTCATCCATTTCCTATCCATCCATAGCAAAATTTTTGCAAATAGTTATATGTTTTTAGGTCTTTTATATTTTTAAGTCCTTCAATTTTTAATTTTTAATTTTACACTCATCCATCTCCTATCCATCCTTTATTTTTTAAGTCGTTTAGAATGATGAACTTTTAGATAATAGATTGTAATTCGTCCTTATTTAAGTTGTGTGATTGCACATCATCGATTTAATTTTAATATGTTTTTAATTTTGTCTACGCATGAGTACTATTATGAATGATTGTGTTGTTTTTAATTTCATACCGCAAATCATTTTTAAAATTGATCATATTTTAAAACATAATGACTATACATTTTTAAATATTTATCATTACTAATAATTAAACAATACTTAAAAAATAAAAACCTAAACGAGTCTATAATTAAGATAAAATGAGTTTGGAAAATTAATATTTTAATGTGAAAAAGTAGGAATAACTTTCTATTATTGTAGAACAAATAAAATGAAGTTTCAAAAAGTAGAAATTATGGGTGATATGGAAAGGGGGACCCTCACTAGCATTCCAAAACCATGGAACACATTGCATTTGCTCTAACTACCTTTATAGGGCATGTGCCAACCACATAAATCATTTTCAAATATGAAGGTCCATTGTTTGATGGGAGGTTTTGAAGGTATCAAGGTTTTCTTCTTCTTCCTTTTTGTTTTTTGGCGTGTTCTAGTTTGGTTGCGGTTTTAGGGATAGGAAATTTGATCTTGAAGGCTATGGGTATCAAGTTCCCCTTATTTACAGAAACTTTATTAGTAATGTTTAGCCCCCTTTGCGGTATAAACATTACGAATAACTACTTCAGGACAAATCACTATGAGTCCTTCTAGTGTGCTTCGTCTTTGCTTACACGATGCCTGGAAAAACTTCTCATCATGTTACCCATACCGAAACTACATATTGTCAAGCATGTTTAACTAAAGAGCTCTTAGCAAATGAGCTTTCTAAAAGGAAGATACATGTTAATGTTATAAGTACTCATTTCAGTCCCTTTAAACCACACTTTAACCATATCTGAGATGTTGCAATCACACCCGCTGATAAGTGCTATTTGTGACTCATATTCTAGGGTGTTTTGATAGTAGATTAGGGATGTTTTGAGTTGATTATGCATATACATACTCCCCATTTCTCTATTATGCTCAGTGTTGTTGTTTTTGAAGAAAACTTGTAGGTTTAAGGCCAAAACACCATCATTTCCTCAACATTTGGCAAGAACTGATACACCACGGTCGTCCACAAATGACACCCAGACCGTGGTACGTATTTTGGAGCGAATGGAACAAGAAACTCACAGACAGAGGACACCACGGTCAGCCCGTGGTGAGCCCTACGGACTGTGGTACGGACTGTACGGACCGTGGCAGACTGCTTGTGTAGGTCGGTTGTTTTCGCAAGTAGAAAAAGAAGCAAGCGGCGGTTTTCGTCATTCATGGATTATCTATCATTTTTTCTTCATTCTTTGGCTGAAAAGGGGAGGGAAAAAAAGAGCCCTAATTCTTCCAATTCTACTCTTCCCCACCATCAAGGTTCAAGATCGTATCGATTCAAGAGAGGCAAGGATCAAGAATCAAGAAGGAAGTGGTGACATTCGTGGAGAAGGTCTCACTTTGGGATCGAAAGACTCAATGGGGACGTATTCTTAACATGTTTGTTCTTTCGTTTAGTATTCTTTCTTTGCTTTGAGAATCGATTATGTTGATTGGAACTTGTTGCATGCTTTCATTGACAATGAGTGAGTAGTTTTCTTGAATCCTTGGGTTTTGCAACCCGAAACAATGTAGTTTGATTGAATGTTTCTAGTTTGTACATGAATTCTTGTTTTGAATCAATAGAAGGTTGTGTTTTCCATGTTTATGAGTGTTCTTTAGGCTTGGAATGCTTGTAATTTGAGATTAACCTGAGAAGTATTGAAAGGTGAATTAGGATCTGACTACCAACCTTTTCTACCTAGGTTTGTGAAATTTGAGAAAAGAATACCAAACTAGGGAACCTTTTGATAACCAGAATATTTCATACCTTCAACTTTGATTAACTTGAAAAGCATACGAAAGTTGTAATTTAGGTTAATTAAGGTAATTCTATTAGCATTGAAAGAGCAGTAGAGTTCTTATGGTTATTATTCTTGATTCATTCTTGAATGTATGATTGTGCAAGTTGAGTTCTAATTATCATTTCTCGTTGTTAGGAAAGCAATTCCCTGGAAATCTTTCTCCCTTGATTTGAACCCTTGATTGATTTCCCTGCTTTGCTAGTTTTAATTAGCTTTTAAAGTCTTCCATAATCAAAACCTTGTTTAGATTTGTAATCACATAGAAAACTAGTTTACTGCGCTACCAATTGAGTCCCTGTGGGATCGACCTTGACGTCACTACAACGAATCATGCCAGTAGCTACATTTATTTGATAATATTTCTATATTTAGAGGTGTAGGTATAAAATCATTTCTACACCTTGAGGAGGTGTAGGAATTTTGAGTGTGACTAAATTTAGCTACATGTGAGGCCATGTAGGTAATTTAGCTACATGTGACAGGTGTAGGAATCCTTATCTTAATTCTCACATGCTAGAGGTGTAGCTATTTGATATAAAGTCCGTACCCTTCTCACAATGGAAATTATTTTAAATTAAAATTTGTTACATGTATCAGGTGTAGCTATTTGATAAAATTATATTATTATTATTATTATTATTATTATTATTATTATTATTATTATTATTATTACTACTAGGCCTCAACCCGTGCGAACTCAATTAGCTACTTCTGAAATTTTATAAAAGTTATGGATAAACCAAACGAAATATTAATGAAACTGTTACATGGAAAACATCATGATAAATTGTCCCGACAAAACATGTAATTCAGCAATAGAAAGTTTCCTAAAATGTGAATGAACGTCGACTACGGCGAGTTGTATGATGCAACATTCTTCCTTACATTGACCTGGAATTTTAAATTGTCGTATAAATAGTAGCAAAACTTTATGAAACAAACTATGATTGAATAGTTAAATACAGTGAATGCAATCAAAGTAGACTTAAACTGGTTTTTAAATCCATATAATAGTGACATGTTACTTACCTTAAAGATGATAACTTGAGAGTATGAAGTGTGAATGGTAATCAATTATGTCAAATATGATAATGTAAACTGAATCTGCAGAATTCAAAGTTTTTAAATACGTCAACAACAGTGAATGCAATCAAAGAAGACCTAAATAGGTCTGAAAATCTATATAATAGTGACGTGTGACTTGCCTAATCGAAGATAACTTGAGTGTATGAACTGCGAATGGTACTCAATTAAGGCGAATATGTTGAAGTGCGGCAATTATGATGTTGATTGCTCGGAATAGTAGATGAAAAGAGTTTAATCCCTAACAGATGTATTGGATTTATATGTTTTCAAAAAGTTATGAATGTAATTGACCTAGTTGATTACGTTGGTAATGGAAGAGTTATAAACTTAGTTGGAGTCCAAAGCAGTCAGGGATAAGTTATGTTGGTTATGGAAGAATTGTAAACATAGTCGGAGTCTAAAGCAGTCAGGGATTAGTGATATTTTATTTAATTTTAAAATAAAATACGGATTGTAAATAGAAAAAAAATGCAATTTATTAGGTGCTGCTGGAGCATGTGTTCTATATACTAGAATTGTTGACCCGTATGTATTAGGTCGTTCACTCTGATTATTAAAATTATTCACTCTGATTCACATGATTGTTCACTCACAAATATCCGGACTACATGCTCCGGATGCATCTAATATATATTGAAAAATGCAATTTATTAGGTGCTCGTGGAGCATGTGCTCCAAAAAATAAAATTTTCTACGTTGTGATTCGCCAATTCCCCTACAGTCACTCCCGTGACTTTATATCGTGGGACCCACAATGATTTTTGTTATAATATATTATTATAATAATAATAATAATAATAATAATAATAATTATTATTATTATTATTATTATTATTATTATTATTATAGGCAACACCAAAATAATTACTGTTATTTGCACCAAAATAATTTAATTTGGAGTCCAAAGCAGTCAAGAATTAGTGA